>LNAC01000145.1:2430631-2468830 GCA_002007465.1 Ailurus styani
TCAGGGTCCTGGGATCGAGGCCCGCATCGGGCTCTCTGCTCGGCGGGGAGCCTGCTTCCTCCTCTCTCTCTGCCTGCCTTTCTGCCTACTTGTGCTCTCTCTCTGTGTGTCAAATAAATAAATAAAACCTTTAAAAAAAAAAAGCTACAAATAAATGGAAGAAAGATCACGTACAAACAAATCATTCCTCCCATGGTCCACTTTCATTTGGACATGGGAACTGGAAATCAGGTACTGTAAGAAAGCAGCACAGAGAAATGGCCCCAGCTGGAGCCTGGCAATGGTTGGTGCACCCTAATGGGCCAAACATCTCAGAGAGGATGACTTTTCAACAATTTGTCTGGGGACATTGTAAAGACATTTTTATTGCACCGTAACTATTCATAACCAGCCCTGATCCTTTCAACCAGCCTGGCATGCACACGCCACAAACCTACCTACCAACAGAGGCAAATCAAGAATACCCAGTTCTGGTCAAAGAAGTGCCGGCGACCTGCTTCATTCATCCCTATCTGCTCCCACCTCCCTTTAATCACCATCTAGCTCTTGACCCAGGCCTTCTTCTCCTATACGTGTCCTGTTCTTGGTGTCAAGTGTATTTGGTTTCCTTGGCTTTTCCTCTTGGTGAGGCTTGTGGTTTTTTTCTGTTACCGCCTGCCTCATGTAGCCCCCTGCTCCACCCTCTGCTTTCCTGCTCAGGTCCTGACTCCTAGGTAGACAAGGCTGGATGCAGCAACCTTGAATGGGCCATCCTAGAAAACTGATGCTTTTCTGTCTTCTTCCACAAATTTTTCTTTTTGTCTGTTTCCTAGCGTAGCATGACAGAGAACATGGAAATAAGTCATTTTCATGCTATTAGCACATTTAGGAAACAGGCTTCTACGATAATTAAACTAATGAAGATGACCCTAGACTGAAGAAACAGCAATTAGAGTTGACTGAATAAGCATTAGGGGAAATGAAGACATTCACATTCAAAGAAAGATAAGATTTTAAAGAAGAGGTAAAATTAATAATAGCCCAAACTCTGTTGAGCAGGAAAGAGCTTCTGATGACTCAAAAAAGGGTTGGAGACATGCAGATTAGTTCGCCATATTCAAATGAATACAAAAATGATAGTATCTTATCACAAAAATATGGACATTGAGGGATAGAATAAAAGAAATAAAAAAAAAATAGGAGTACCTGGTTAACTACACGCGACCCAAATCAAAATGGAAAGGATTTTCTTTGAATACAATTTTTGTCACTAGGTAAATTTTCAGTTATTATTTTCCAAAGATAAACAACCAACTTCTAAAGTAATAATTCAAATTCTGTGCTATTCAGAGATGCAATTTGGAAACCAAAGGAAACTCCACTCCAGTGGTACAAGGTACCCTCTACTCCCCACCCAGCTTACCTCAGCAAAGAAGTCTGCACATCTGAGGTCAAAGCAAGGCCCGATCTGAGGGCTTCCATCCACAGATTGAGTACATCTGTCTACACTAATCATTAGTTGTGACAATAGTTATTGCTGGTTTATTTTCCATCAAACCCAGTGTGATACCTGAATCTATGTATCATGTTCTCCTCATAACCTCACAGGCAACCAGAGGCCAAAACCAGAGGGGAAAATGCTATTCTCTAGGCCATGACTTCTATGTAAAGGCTGACTGAGAGGTTTGCTGGGACCTGGGGCTACCCAGGGAATTTTTGCCCACTCTGGAAGGCAACTGGTGTTCTGAGCATTACTCAATCGCCAAGCACAATGGAAACCTCGAGGCCACCCATGGGGCAAACAAGGAATATGCTCATTATTGTTGACGCTGTTATGATTAATAAATGGGGCTTTATGGATGAAAAGGGGAGTGAACTATGGCATTATTAACATTCATTCTCCTTCATTGATCCTTCTTTGAATCTTTGAGGTTTTTTTTCCCTTTAAGACCCATATGCCCAGCCAAGATTGAAAGGCTCCTTTTTATGAATTAAAGTACTGTATTTCTATGCATAATCACAATCGATATGACTTTTAATGGATAAACTGAGTGTGCTATAAATTCTAATTATCATCATGCTGGTTTTTTATCATTTTTATTAGATGAAAACTTAGGAAAAACACATACCTATCATGAACCCTAACCGCTTCCTATTTTAATCCTACAAATTGGGGCCTGTCTGCTGGCTGAGGGCAGGGGGAACAAACTCTCTCTTTTTCCATCTGACTACAAGTGCTTTTCACAGCTTATTTTTTCCACACTCACCCTTAAAAAATGCACTGGAGCTGAGCTATTGTAAGATTGTATCAGAGTCAAAGAATTATACCACTATCAATTATTTCACAGGAGAATGTAACTTTCTGATTTTTTTAAAAAATCAGAATGGACTTTTAAAGTAATGAGACTTTGTCAACAGTGACTGCACGTTCCATGCAACTTGGCTCAAAAAAAAAATCGAATTAACTTTATCACAAAAAACATTTAGCTGTAAGCAATATCCAGCTGTAGAGGCACAGAGATGAGAGAAATGTGCTAAGAAAGAAATACTTTTCAGACGCTGAGTGGAGAGAATAGTGAGAGCTGGTGTCCGCCCATAGCAGTGCCAGGCCGAGCTAGCTGGTAAGTTCTCCGGTGAAGAAAACGCTTTTCTGGGAGGACTATAATGGGTACTCTGTGAGCTCTGGGGCCTGGGCTTGCTTTTCTATAGATGACTTTGTTCCTTCTTTACATTGTGAAGTTCAGTTTATATTTCTGTAGAAATACATTCTTGTCATTTCCAATGCAGACGCCTATGCGGCCCCATTTCAGTTCCATCCCGGCTCGTCTGGAAGAAAAAATCCTGCAGAAACTCTTGTTTCTCTCTGAAACTTTTATTTACTATTCCGACCAAAATGAAAGTCACCTAGTTCTGGAAGGGACAGGTCATGTTTACAGTTAAAGACAAAAACCAGGTTGCCAAAAGATCAAAAAGAGCGATTCCCTAGCTGGCTGAAAGTTAGAAACACAGCGTCCGAGAGTCACCTCCAACTTAATGGCAGCAGTGACAATAAAAGGCAATTAACAAGGTCATAATGGGCTCCCATTCTTCGGAGCAAATAAATTCCTCACTGGCAAAAGAAAACCCCAAAGACATGGCAATATTACTTTTATTTCCAAGATTAAATCAAGCCTCCGATGCTGCAAGCAAATTTAAACACTCCAACAAAGTTTTCCATGATTCTGGTAACTTCTGCTATCAGTCTAACACGCAAGAGACTGAACGAACTTCACCTTCTTTGAGAGTCAAGAAGAGTCCCTTCAGAATAATCACGTGGCAGGAGAAGTGGTGCAGTGTGGCCAAGAGCCATTTGTACTGATGTACTGGTCAACCACCGCTATTTCTTTCAAACCGGTGTCCTGTGAAATTCGCCTTCCCCTCAAGAGGCAGAAATCAGCCCTCTAGGAAAACATTCAGAAAGGACATTCTTCTCCAGAGATGAACCATCAGGAGCAGACACAGCATACCTTTCAGTGACCATTTTGGAACGGCCTGAGTTTCCTGTTGGCTCCCAAGACAAATCACCACAAACTTAGTGGCCTGAAACAACCCACATTTACTAGCTCATAGTTCTGGAGGCCAGAAGTCCAAAAAATGGGTGTCTCTGAGCTAAAATCGGGGTGTCGGCAGGACTGCATTCCTCCTGGAGGCTTTGGAAGAGAATCCCATTCCTTGCTTTTCCTAGCTTCTAGAGGCTGCCTGCATTCCATGGGCGAGGCTACCCCCCTGTCCTCCACACCCCACCCCTACCTCCCCACCAGGCAAGAAGCAATGGTTATACAACCCAGAGGGGAATTTCCCTCTAAAGTAGACTGGGTCCTTTCTCTTTTTAGATAGCACCAAAGACAGTGTTGGCAAATATATGAAGACGTGTTGACCCTCCAGTACACCTTCAGCAGCACTTTCACAAGCCAGAGATTCTATTCAGCCACCAAATGAAAGCACGAAAGTGCATGGGGAGGGCGGCTAATAAAAACATGGTGCCTGGCGGCACACAGCATGCTGAATTAAGCACCGTCTGAGTCACCCAGTCTCTCTGGACTTTGAAAGCTAAACCTTTAAAACAGATATTATGAGAAGATATTTCATAGAAAACCTCAAAGAAATGTCCTGAATGAATGCTGACAGTCTAGTGATGATTTCCAGAACACTGAGACCAAACAGGGCCTGTGTCCTTCATCCTCCCGAGGTTACTGTGCCTGCCTCGGAGAGGCAGCCTCACATCAAGCCTGGCTGTGCAGGGTGCACCCTCCCTCCCCGAGCTCAGCTCTACCTCCCACGAGGGGACGTGTGAGAAGCAGGCACATGCCACAGATTAGCCAGCACCAAGCAACATTTTGCAAACAGCTTGTAAACATGGACGTCATACGAATCTGTGATGTCCAATCAGGATGGTAAGGTGCTCTGTAATCTCGAACTCGCTCTGTTGGAAACCAGATGAAGCAAGCCCATGGCATGGAAACAGCGTTGCAAAAGTGTGCATGAATACACACATACACACGCACGCACGCACGCACACACCTCTCAGAATTAAGGCAGATAAAGTTCTGATAGCTTCCTTACAGTGGAAAGTACAAGCTTCACGTTTTCCAAAAGGTAGGATTGATCCTTAAACTTATTTTTACAACTTCTTCACCCTCCTAGTAGTTAGAACAGTCCTAAGGTAGAAATGTGCACCTAATAAACACCTATTGAAATGAGTTCATTACCGTTTTATTCTAAGTTAAGGATAACCTGCTTTTAACTAACAAGGATGTTGTAAAGACCTGGATTTCTTTTAAGGTCTGTATATGTAAAGTTAGTAACAGTGCAAAGTGTTAATTCTGTAAAATAGTCTTTTAAAGTTATATGTACTAGTGTATCTGCTTGATACCCAATCTATTTTAAGAAAATATAATTTATTCACAAAAATGTTTACCAAAACATTAATAGTCAATACCAACAATGGAGCAATGTAGAAATTATTATAGTCAATAAAATTATATTTATAAAGATATCATGATGCTATTACTCATATCATCATTATATTATCATTTTAAGTATAAAAGGATGCAGAATTGTTTAGGAAGCATGATAATGATCACAATGATATTAAAGCAGTACAGAAGAAAACAGAGCAAAATATTAACAGAAATTATGTTTGGATAGTGGGATAAAGTTTTTTCCCGTTTTATTTCTATATATTTTTGAATTGCTCTATAACAAACCCTGTTACTTTTATAATAAGAATGAATTATTTTCTAAAATATCCAAATATCTGACTAATCTCAGACTTAGAGAAATGCTCCACACTGACTTTTCATTTTCTGCAAATTAGCTTAGACTTTCCTAAGTATGTATTATATGACATGCATTGGACCAAGTACTTTACAGTCATTACTTCCTAATCCTAAACACCACCTTAAGCGGAAGGCAGTGTCAGTATCCCTGTTTTACAGATGAGGAAAGTGAGGCACACAGAGGTTAAGGTAGCTTGGCCAAGGTCACAGAGCTAGTAAGTGGCTGAGTGTGCCATGAACCCAAATGGTCTGCCCCAGCACTCATCCTCTTAAACACTCTGCAGTGGTCGCTCTACGAGACTCTAGCATAGACAGTGACTAATGCCACCTCTTAGCTTCTCTGGGCCTCAGTTTCCTCATTTATAATAGGACCTTATCAATGCAGTTGCTATGAGACACTTAACACAATGCCTGGCACACAGGAAGCACTCAATGTCAGCTCACTCTGAAAAAAGAACCAGTGCCTTTGGCCATGAGCCCAGACCTCCAGCAGGGTGGGCACTCCACAGGGCCTCTTGAGAATTGTCGCACTAGCCCTTGGCATCACTGGGAGGTTTCCCTGCCCATTTCTAAATGATGCAATGTAATAACTATCAATGTCCTTCACTCTCTCCTTTTCAAAACTCTGATTTTCATCAAAGCATGTAGTTATTAAATGTAGGCATCCAATCTTGGCTCTCTGGAACTGCATGTGACAACAAAAATTCCACATCAGAAGTGACAGGGTAGAACTTTGATGCCCTGTCACGCACCTAGAAAATAATAACACCTTCAGTGGATTTAATGTCAACAATTTAAAGACAGTTTCCATTAGCTCTGCTTTCTCCTGGGCCTGGATGGATCGTCAGCTTCCAGGCCCCTCGCCTTCTCTACAGCAGAAGCTCAAGCTGATGGACACTCAGCCTGGGCTCAAGGACGCTACCACTGCTGTCACTGCCATGTGAACAGGAAAATTAAAGTCATGAATGATGCTATTATTTTTAAGCAGGATAATTAGCTTATTAAAGATCAGTTTCTACGAAGAAGAATTTAACTGTGTTCAAGTTCAGCATCAGACAGATTGGAAATACGAGAAAAGTCTGTGCATGAGATAAAACTGGCTGAGCCTCTCTGGCTTCGTGTTCTCCAATATGAATGCTCACAAATAAAACATTGTGGGGCACATTAGAGCAGCTAGAAATGCACATTAACAGAGACAGCTTTAAAGACACTGGTAGGGCGCCTGGGTGGCTCAGTCGGTTAGGCGTCAGCCTTCAGCTCAGGTCATGATCCCAGGGTCTTGGGATGGAGCCCTGTGTGTCGGGCTCCCTGCTCAACGGGGAGCTTGTTTCTCCCTCTGCTCCTCCCCCCAGCTCAGGCTCTCTTGCTCTCTCTCTCTCACTAAAAATAAATAAAATCTTTTAAAAAAAAAATAAAGACACTGTGTAATGTTCTCTTTCTTAGTCTGGGTGGCAGGTACAGGGGCATTCATCTTATTAATCTTTAACAGTACATAAATGTGATATACTCTTGTATGAATGATAGATTTCACAATTTAAGAAAAGATTAGAAGTGCAATGGGAATTCCAACTTTAAAGTGCATATTAGGGGTGCCTGGGTGGCTCAGTGGGTTAAAGTCTCTGCCTTCAGCTCAGGTCGTGATCTTAGGGTCCTGGGATTGAGCCCCGTATCGGGCTCCCTGCTCATCGGGGAGCCTGCTTCCTCTTCTCTCTCTGCCTGCCTCTCTGCCTACTTGTAATCTCTCTCTCTCTCTGTCTGTCAAGTAAATAAATAAATAAATCTTAAAAAAAAATAAAGTGCATATTAGATAGAACATAAATTTAAGGCAGGAAGCCCTTTTTCTCTTCATTTAGGATTTATAAACAACGTTTGTAAGAGTTCATAAAATTTCAGACTACAAAAGATTGAAGATCATCTCATCTAATGGGTTTCCAACAATGTCCCAGAAATAAAATTCCACCTTGCATGGACTTACAATCAACTCTTTATTCAGAGCCGGGAGTTTTTTTAGCACTGAAGCTCATTTTGTGCTTCAGAAGAGTGGCCTTCAGTCTCTCCGTATCTGACATCACCCCTGGTACTTCCTTTCTTTCTTGATTCAAGAGCCTCTTTCTCATCACCTGAATTGCTTCAATAAAGATACAGATTTAATTTGTGTCTTCATTAAATTCAGAGAGAAACTGACAATGTCCCTTACAGAGACCTATTCTGTTTAGAAGGTAATATGAAAATCCACCATTCTTGGAACAGTTACTAAGAAGGGAGAAATCAGCACCTTGAAACACCAAAAACTGGACCAGCCAAGCAAGGAGCAAACAGTCAATAACACCTTAAACAGGTATAGTCAGCAAGGGCACGCCAAAGGAATGAAGCATTCAAATAGGTCAGAGTGCGTGGGGGCAGAAGACATAAGGGAAATCTTTACACTTTCCCTTCAATTTTCCTGGGAAGCTTAGGCTATTCTAAAAACAAAACAAAACAAAACAAAACAAAACAAAACAAAAAAACTGTCTTAATAAAAAATATGAAGAAATTTAAAGAAATAAAGCCCCAAAAATCCTTTAACTAAAATAAACTAATGGAGGTAGAAAAGTTCTTCCTTTTGAGAAAATGTCTTCTAGAATGTGGAATGTACCAAACTATAAAAGAGCCGTTACGTGCCTCTGGGAGTGACTGAGACATACACACACACACCAGTCCTTGAAGGATCTAACTGACTCATAGAATTCCTGAAAACGGGACCCACGTGCTCAGTCATATGGTTGGCTACAGGCCAAAGACCTGCATAACCGTTTAAAAGGATCGACTTCACAGGCTAACGTGCATGATGGGAGCCAGAGCTCCGCATACGGGACTCCAGACAAGAGCTGGTCACCACGAGCTTTGTACACGCCAGCACTGATCAGTGTCTGTTAGCTGGAAGCAAGACTTGTAGCTGGTGTTTAATCACCTGGGCACATTTTTGTCAGAGCTAAAAAGTCCTATTCATACAACTGCCTAAATTATACCTAGTCTACAGTGTTTTCAGGCTTAATTATCTTTAAGCCAATGAAACGTAAGATATAAATGAAACAAAGACGTTTTCAAGTAGTAATGGCACGGCAACCAGTTTTATTTATTCCTAAATAAATCACAAGATTTCTCTACCAACTTTGTCTCAGCAACTGGGAACCCACCATGGTCCTTCCTAACAGATGCTATAAGTTAAAGGAAAAGAAAGTCTTAGACACTGTAAAAGATGAGCCAGCCTGGCCTCTCCCTCCCACAGGCCCAGCCAAGTTCATCCTTGTCACGTGGCCCTGCCCACCCCCTCATCCAGGATGATGACACTGGAGTGGGCACCTGAGTAAAGGGAACATCGCTATAAATAGCCAGGGACCTACACCGGTGTTCCTCAAACCCTAATGTGCAAACAAATCCCCAGGAGGTCTTGCTAAAATGCCAATTCGGATCTGGGGTGGGGCCTGAGATTCTGCATTTCTACAAGATTACAGGTGATGTCCCTGCTGCCGGTCCCCAGTCTGCACTTGGAGCAACAAGGACCTAGACATCTAGCCTGACAAACACAGTGAAGGGAAAGAGAAAGCGAGAACGTAGCTGTCTTGGGTCCCAAAAAAGCATCCCAATTCTAGCTCCCCTATGGTTTGGGAAGGTTCCTGACCGTGGAAGTCTCACATTATTCTCCCGAGAACATATTCACATACTTGCACAAAACCCCCATTTCCTTAAGCAAGCTCATGTTGGTTTCTGTTGCATCCAACAAGAGGCTTGCCTAGAACAGACACCAAGGGAAGTGTCTTCGTCCCTGAAAGCCACTGTCTGGGCCATGCTGTTTTTGTTTTGTTTTTAAAAGGGCAGTCTTCTAGCAATAGGCAAATGCCAAATTATGTTGGTTCCGAATAAAGCAGCAGCACATGGATGTGTTTCCTCTTTGAACAGCGACTTTTCACTTAACCCTAAAGGAATGGTCCAGCCCTGTAAAGATGTTCCAAGTAAAGAGGACACTGATTCCCTGGTGACCTAATCTACAGCCAACTGTCTCACTCACCTGCTACATCACAAACCCTCCCCTGGGCCCAGCTGAGACGCAGGGAAAGAAGAGAGCAAGTCTCTGGTCCGACCTGGATCTCAGGATCCTGCTCTCTCTGTTTTGCTTTTCCCTTCGTTTCTATATAGTTTTTGCCTGATATTCCCCCACCATTACTATCAAATGTCTTGAGTTTTCTTCTTTACCCAATGACCTGGAACTGTCTTCTTATCCTAAAGTCTTTAAGTCCCTCCAGCCAGACTGGCTTTCCAATCCCAGAGCTCATGCATCGGTTCTTATGGATAGTGATGTTAGAGTATCTAAAAGGTCAGACTCTTCTCTCCATGTCATCAGCCTTGGTTTCTGCCTAAAACAGCAACTCCAAACCCAGATATGAGATTCAACCGAAAAGCGTTTTGTAATTCTAACGCTGAAGGCTGCAGGGGAGACTTTGGCCATGAAGTCCACTATTTAACCTCTACAGAGTCCCCTAACCAGACACTCGTAACTCCTATGCTGTATCAAAGACAAGTAATAGTTCTCCGATTCACATGAAAATAAAAGCATTTGTACAGTAAGCCTTATAACTTTATACTTTAAACTACAAAAATGTTGCCAGGTTTCTGTTGAGGATCTTAACCCTTTTTTGCTCCTATTCTGGTTTTTCATCCCCATCCAAATATGAGCGAATCAAAAAGGATAAAGGAAAAGTTCAGAGGGAGGCAGGAGACTAACGCCAAACATAAATCAATAATGTGACTATGACAATAATATGAGCGATACCATTTTATTTATAATTTGAACTCTACCTACTTCCATAAAGGATTTAAAATGGCTTAAAATAAACACATGTACAGGATCACTGAAATAAAGAAAAGACGAGCTAATCCACATGGAAGAAAGGGGAGATAACTACCAGGAAATGGAGACCAGCGTTATTGTAATGAAGCACTAATTTTGGCTCTGAGCTTAGGAAACCAAAGCTAAAAAGGAAACATGATAGGTTATGAATTCTCAATTTCATAAATGTGGAAGCAGATGGATTTGTCGGAAGGAACGTCCATTTTCTACTGCTGAGCTCAAAGAGGAATTTATGGCATCGTCCCTCCATAAAATAAGTTAGAAGTAAGGAATGGTGATTCCAGCTGAAGCCAGGTGGCCATCGCTTCCTTCGACTGTTGGTAGAAGCCAAAGGCCAGATACTGAAATGCAGCTCTATAAAGGCATATCTGTGCACGGCTGGTTAAGACAGCCCAAGCAAGCTGCTTACGGGTGCTACTATGATAAAATGGAAGCTCTTCGAGAACCTTTAGTAACTCATGATTAACCCACCCTGCAAACTGTCTTCCTCAAGGAATGATTAAGATTGCTTGATCATTTCCACTGCAGCCTATAGGTACTATCAGCTGATGTTCTGTTCAGGAAACGAAGGGTCCTTACCTGAATTCTTACCAGAAAAGGGGTTCTCACCTTCCATAATGGCTCCTATAGGCAAGAGCCTTATTTTTTTCAGTAGCAAGCTTTTAATAAGCTTTACATGCTAAACAGTTACTTGAGAAATATCGACCCACCTGTTCTAGATGACAGGGAGAAACAATTTTAATGTAGAAAGTTAAGGGCAGGGGTATCTGGTGGCTAACTCAATCACAAAAGCCCCACGGCATGGCTCCAGCAGAATGACAAATTCTGACAGAAAATATATCCTGTTGACAATTCACCGGATTCTAAGCGGCTAGGTCTCTGGAAATACTAGAAATATTTCATAATAAAGATCTTACAGGAAAAAACATAAAAAGAAAAACAAAAGCAACAACCACCACAACAAAATGCTGGAAAACGTCTTCCAAAGATCCTAATTTCAGGTGTGAGGCATTTAATGTGAAAACATTATTTTATAAGTAGCTGCTTCCTAAGCGCAGACCGTCTGGGTTTATGACAGTGACATACACAGATGAGGGGCCTGGCTTCCCTTTGGTCTGGCGGAAACCAGGCATCTAACTCGCTAAAAAGAGAAAAAGGACATTTAGCTCTAATTTAAAAAGGAGAAAGACCAAAGCACAGCTTTGCTTCCTGGATTTTAAAACTGAAATCTGATCTGCCCAAAGGTTGTTATTACTCACTGCAGTTGGGCATTAGGAAATGATGTGGTACAAGGTTGGGAGCAGAATTAAAAGTAGGATTAATGATCTGAGAATAGGCAGGGATATGTGTCTCTTCTCTCCAAGTTCCAAGACTACAGGTTTATAAATTCTCCTGAAATTTTCCTTTCAAGATAGAGAGATCCAGTCAAGAAAATGTCCATCCAACTAATTAATCTGTAACCTAAGGAGCAACCTGAAGGATCTGCATCAGAAAAATTTAGGAATAATATTACCATCATTACTAAAATTATCAAGAAGTCTGTATATTGCTTTTGCAGTTTACAAAATACTCTGTATTTTCATCGACAATAGTGTTTAGCTCTTACAGTAACACTCAATCAATTACGGTATTTTCTCCACTGGGTAGATGAGAAGACTAGGACAAGTCAACTAACCTGTCCAAGATCATATAAACAGAGAAAGAGCTGGGCCAGAATTAAAACTCAGCTCTTCTAATTCCACTCTTTTATCATAGGGATAATAGAGCCCATTTCTCTTGATACAATCTAAGCAGTATAGTCTTTAAAAAAAAAAAATCTTCTCATAGAGCAGAGAAAAAAACCTTATCATGCAAATATGGTAGTCTCTTTCTTATCTACAGGTTTTTTAAAAAACTCCAAAACTTGGGGCGCCTGGATGGCTCAGTTGTTCGGCGTCTGCCTTTGGCTCAGGTCGTGATCCCAGGGTCCCAGGATTGAGCCCCACATCGGGCTCCCTGCTCAGCGGGAAGCCTGCTTCTCCCTCTCCCACTCCCCTTGCTCCTATTCCCTCTCTTGCTGTGTCTCTCTCTGTCAAATAAATAAATAAAATCTTAAAAAAAAAAAAAACAACCCTCCAAAACTTAAGTGCTGAGATTATTTACAATATATGGTCCTCACAGGTAACAATGTAGTCTGTTTCTGTCATAAACATCTAGCAGGCTGCCTTTATGTTGGGTTAGACGTCCTTACATGAGTGCTCACTGACTGTTACTCCAGACATACAGGGCAATTTGACAATAAGAATTAAGAGTCTTAAGAACAGGTGTGCTATTTGGGAATGTCTATGAAAAATTTAAATTGTGCATTGACGTAGCAATTCCTCTTCTAGGAATTTTTGCTAAAGAAAACAGGCTAACTTTGCAAAACTATAAGAAACAGGATGCTCCTGACAGTGTTGTTTATATCAGATTACAGGTGATCTGCTTTTTCTCTACTTTCTCTCTCTCTCTCCCTCTTTCTTTCTTTGTTTCCCATTTCAGCCTTTCTCTTTCCTTAGCACGCTCTTGCACTGAAATAAGGAATAAGCTGGAACATATTTTATTCAACAATCTTTGTCCTATGGAAAAGAATTAAAAGTTTAAAGGTAAACACAGAGACTGACCTAAAAAATCCAATTGAACTTCATGTATCTAGCAAAACTTCTCCTAGGTAGTCTAATAAACACTCAGACTGTGTCTCCAGGGACAAGATTAATCTCCCTGTCTCTTTATTCCCTTTGTAGAGAAATGTATCTTCCAAAATAGAGCTCGCTATCTTTCTAGGTTAAGTGTGACTTATCTATCTATCCTTCCTTCTCTAAAGTGCTTTGTTAAGGCCAAGGGTCACAAACTGAAATGTCTATGGGGATCAGGCAGAAGCCATGTGGATTTAAGACCACAGTAGGGAGTGGTGGGGATTGAGGCAAAATGAAGAGTTCCTGTCTAAAAGAGCAGCTCCTACTAAGCTTAGTAGATTGTTCCCAAGGCATGTTCAGTGATGCCAAATTTTCCATTTGTCCAAAGAAGTCTGAGACTCAGACTTTGATGTGAATCTCCCCAAAGACAATATAGTTTGCCATTTGTTGGTTTTTAAAAGAAAACGCTGTGTGAACCAAACAAAACACTTCTGCATGGGTCTCCCCTTCATAGTATCTGATTTGGAGGTCTACAAGCAAAAAAATCCTAACAAATGAAGCACCCCAGTTAACCCTTCAAACAAACACATGAACGCTACGGACAAGGAAGGTCACTTTTCATAACTTGAAGATTTTCCCCTGTCTAGATATTCTCCATTTGCCCCTACAGATCCATGCTCCTCCACTTTGCACCCTGATCTGTGCTCCAGAAGTCTACTCTCCTCAAGCTACTTCTGTTGGCTCCATGCTTTCTGGAGTCCATCTGGGTCATCCAATGGAACGGCCAGCAGGAAACTGAATGGAGGGAAGAGACACAGGTGGCAATATTTATCCCCCTGGTCCCTGCCCTCCTGGGCTGCTTTGGCAGTGACTACAATCTTTCCCCAAAGGCCATAGCTCCTGTCAGGAGGTAATGACGTTCAGTTGTTATTAACTCTGGGATACTTGTGGATTTCACTGACCCCCGCCTACATCTTTGTTAGAGGTCACTTTATTTCCTCCATTTCCCTTTCAAGGGAGCCATGTCTTTCCTGCCAAGACCTGACTGATCCATCATCTCAGGTCACATACCATGATCTAGTTACAATACTCAAAAAGACGAGATCAAGATCCCTTCCTCCCAGACCTGTGAGTCTAATTCCATAGAGGAAAGAGATCTACTAGTAAGGCTACCTTGACACTATTTTTTTTCCTTGAAAAAATATTATTTCTTGACCCTTATATGAACTCTAGTTTCTAAATCACAGTTCTGAATTACTAAAACCTTTAGATTAGCAGCCCTACTCTTGACCTGTTAACATAAGACAAAAACCAGTACCCTCCCCCTAAAAATACAATTTGAAAATCATATAGGGTCATGGGGCAAAGATTTTTTTTCTTCTATCTTCCTAAAATGCCCATATAGGCTCATGGAGCAAAGATTTTTTTTCTTCTACCTTCCTAAAATGCCCACATAAGACAGTTAACAATTCCTAAATTACACTGAATGAGAGAGATGTGCCACTAAAATATTTATATTGAAGCTCCTCTCATTTAACCCCATTAAACACTTTCAGTTGTTCTGCTTAATCCCACTGTCTAAATATCCGAGTATCATACACTTAAAGTCTATATTAAAAAGCACACCAGACTGTCCCTCTACTCCTCTTAACACTGTTCCTTGACTCCTTGTGTTGTAGTTAGGAATATAAAGATTTTGTCCACATTACTAGCTTTTTAGTTCACTCAATCATTTTTTCAATAAATATATGCTCTATCTATCTTTCTATCTTGAGCACCTGCTATGTATTCATTTTGACTCTATAGCCATGAACATATGAGGGCCCTACCCTCAAGGAATTCAACATCTATACTATCGTGTAGTTACAGGACAATAAGTAATGCTCTAGTGCAGAGGTGTTCAAGTGTGAGCTGGGAGGGATCTGCTAAGTCAGTCTGTAGGGCTAACAAGGCTGGACATCAGAAGTGACCTTTGTGTTGGGACATGAAGGATGAGAGAGAGGCTGTCAGATAGAGGAGAGGAAGGTATTCCAGACGGACGGGAAAGCATGTGCAAAACACCGAAGGAGCTGACAGGGGCAGGTTTCCCAAGTTTGCATCTCTAATACTGAACATAGCTCATAGCACAGAGTAGGTTTTTTTAATGAATGAACAAAGTGGGATTTCACATGCAAAAATTCTACTGTCTTCATCATTGGGCTCTTATGCCTTCCTTTTCTTAAGCTTCCCCTTCTGCTGTAGTTTTCCACATATAACCAATTCTGTCCTGTTATTTCTACTTATCATTTTACCTCTAACCAGGAGAAACTGTATGTGGTCTGTATACTTCAAAGTTCCTGATTACACTAGCATTTTAAAAAGTAGCACTTTTGTTCTGTGTATTATGCAGATAATACATGCTAATAGGGGCCTAGAGAAATCAAAATGAGCATATCCGGCACTACTAAGAGTGGTCATCCAGTGGGAAGGGGTGTGGATTACATGAGACTATCCTTTCTCTCACTTTTCTATACATCTCTACTATAAATCTCTGAAAACCTATTATCTCTCTCTCTCTCTTTTCTAAATAGCAACCAGGTTTTACTTTGTAATAGAAGAAACAAAGACATTTTCTTAAAGTAGGTAGGCACATAAGTCGTCTTCACATATGTGACCTGGTATAGAAATTTCAGCAGGTGCCACAGAAGAACTCCCATCAGGGTGAGGGCACCAGTAATCCCACTGCCCATTTAATTCTCCGTTCACTCATCCTCCCACAGCTCACAATGGGCCACATCTAAGGAAAGCATCTCTCTCCACTGCCTGAGAAAATACCTCTTTGAAAGAGAAGCTGCTTGCCGGAACTCTCCATTTAAAGATGGTGTGTTTTAAAAATACCAAACACACTTGTTAAAATGTACATTTAAATCAGCTCAAGAAATACACATACTGGTTCAGGTGCACTTTAGATGTTCACCATTTCGTTCATTTTAAAGCAAAATTAAGCATTTAAAAAGAATTTTCCATTGGGCAAAAATTATATGTTACCAGATATTTTTTCTCTTGAAACCATTTTCTCTTTCCTTCTTGTGCTTTCCCCTTAAGATATCTAGAAAGCAATGCCATCTCCTACATTGTCAGTTTTGAAATTTTTTTTTTAATTTTTTTCCTCTAAAAGAAGAAGAGAAAAACATGACTTGTTATTCTAATTCACTTGAGACCCATTCTGGAGAATGCAAGAAATACCTGATGGATGGAGAAAAGAAAAATGAAATACAATAAAAATCCCAAAATATAAAACTACTAATAATCAGAATTACTTTACAATGAAGAAATTAATTAGGTTCTCCAGAGAGCAAGAATAATAATTATGACTAGAAGTACAAAAACATAAGCATCTAAAATTATAGAAAACCAGAAATCATCAAAATTTTCTATAATGGAGAAAGGGTTAAGGGTTAAATAAATTATGTATCATCCAAACAATGAAATGGTGTGCATCCATTATAAACTACATATTCGGAATGGCATACTATTGATAATTATTGAAGCTAAATGTCAGGAATCTAGGAATTTATCATATTATTCTATTCTTTCATGCCCAAATTTTCCATAAAGCATGTTTTACATAAATATGGTTCCTAAAACTATTCAGTGACACAGGAAATCCTCATGATATAACATAAAGCTAAATGGGTGAGGAGAGTAAAATACAAACTATAGAAAATACACAATTCTAATTTTGTAAAAAAAAACCAAAAAAAAAAAAACCAAAAAAATGTAGATATACACAGAGAAGACAACCTAGAAGAAATGCTCTAAAATGATAGCAATGAGTGGCTCTAGATAGCAGATCAATTATAATTATTATTTTCTTCTTTTACTTCTCCATATTTAAAAATATGAACAATAAATAGATTTTATTTTTGTAATTAGCAAAATGATAGGGAAGAATTCATATCTGGGGAAGGAAAGAGGACAGGAGAGCACAGCTCAGGAGAGTGAGCTGCCTACACATAGCACATTCCTAGACACTGCATAGGATCCAAAGAAGACCAAATCAAGCTGACCACCTGAAAGGAGCTTACAAGCTATTTGTGGAGATAACTTCAACATAAAAACTTCAACATAAAAAGATATGTAATGCTACCAGGCTGAAGACAGGTGTTGAATGAGGAGCTCTTACAAGTGCTACGGTAGTTAAAAAAAAGTCACAGAGCTCTAGTGGTTGAGGAATGACGGCCTCAAAAGGTCGCCCGAGACTGGGCTCTGATGGACGAGTGGGATTTATAGAGGGGGCAATGGAAGGAACTTGGAGGAAGCACATGGGGGAAGAGCAAACGTGGAACACACAGCAAATCGCTTCGGCTGAAACAGGGTTTGTGTAGAATAGTGAGAAATAGAGCTGCCCAATTAGGTTAGAAGGACGGATTTCAACCTCATCAGACTCCAGGCCCCTTTTATAATCTTATAATGAAAATCACAGTTCATATAATCTAAACTACACATAATTCTAGGAAATCAATGTTATGGCCTAGCTATGATATCAAAAAGAAATAAAAGGAAAATAGTTTATAACTGTGTAACATACATTATGATATGTATACTTTCAGGCACGAGATCGTGAGAAGACATAATGAAGCCGTCAGATCCTTGCCCCTATACTACAATCGCCATGCAAAGCCACACGTGCAGACATAGACACCAATTACAAACCACAAGTCATGGTGCTGCCAACGTGGGAAGCAATTGCTGGTAAAATCTCGAAGAAAATAAAATATACACTTCCATTTACTTAACTTGTCCCCAAAACCACCTTTTTCTTACAGAGTTGGTTGTAGGCTCTGATAAGCATCAATAGGGCTTTTCAAGTCTCTGTTGCCTGGTGGTCATTTGAATGTCAAGGGGGATATTGGGCAATTCTCCAGGGTGGGCGACCTCCCTGGGCATTGCTGGGCTTCTACTATCATTGGCCCTGCCCATTAAATGCCACTAGTAAACCACCCCTTAATGCTGTGAAAACCAACAACGTCCCACAAATTTCTAAAATAGCCCCCCAGAGACCACAACCAGTCTTGCTGAGAACCACTGGGATAGAATCAGCATTTCTCAGTGGGGGTACCACTGGCTTTCTGGACAGGACAATTACTCTTGGACATGGCTGTCTTTTGCATTGTAGGATGCTGGGTATCCTATCATCAGGTGCTGAAATCCAGTCATGGTGATAACCAAAACACAGCCCCTCATCCATCCTCTCCGGGGTGCTACTCCTCTGCCCTGGAGAGATGCTGAAATCTTGTAAGATTTGAATGACAAGTTACACAACTGAGTGAAAGAGATGAATGTGTCAAAGAAATTAAGTTCAGAATCATGTGAACAGAAAATGAAAACTATAATAAAAGTGTCTGTGAATGGTTACTAACACTTGACTATCTATCAACCCCTAAGTCAGCCTTTGGTTACTTCTGGAAGGAGCTACCTACTACAAAGCCTATTACCTGGGAGTTTGGGAAGTACAATGCTCAAGAGTTGACCACTTTGGGTTTTCAGGCCACTCAAGTGGGAAGGTCAACTTGGAGTGAGGCATGAAAAGAATGTGGTGTGACTCCTTCGAGAGACTCAGCACAGCTGACAGAGTGGCCATGACCGGGCTAGGAAAGAGGAACGGGGAGGACTCAAAGACACTCAGGAGAAAGAAAAGGGAAGATAAGCCTGCCTTATCAGTGTCTTCCCACCTTTTATAACTCAGGCCCTTTTAAAATAGACGTTTTTAGGAACTCTCTGACTCCTTAACCTGCTTTATTTTTCTTCATAGCACTTTCCACCACCCACAGCGCCAACCACACCACAGGTACGGAAATATTCAGTGAAATAATTCATTCAACAAATATTTATTGCATGCCTGCAATATTTGATGTTCTTTTCTGATGCTGAGGAAAAGCAGTCAACAAAATCGACAACACCCTTCTTTCATGGGCTTTACATTCTAGTGGGCGGGAGGAGGGGGTTCAGATGACAAACAGATTCGTAATGTAATACATCTTACAGTGATAAACATGATGCCTAAAATAAATCAGGGTAAGGGGTTTAGAGAGGGTGGTCAGGAAGACTTCGCTGAGGAGAGTATGAAGACCTGAGAGACGTGAAGAAGTGATCCATGCAGACATCTAGGGAAAGAGCAATTAGAGGGAACTCCTTTCTTATTTGAAAACTAAAGTTAACATATAACATGATTAAAACAAATCAAAGGAATGGACTTTGCTTGCAAATGAAGGAAGAGGCTATGCTTTGCATACAGCTGTATCTTCATCTTCTAACATTGGGGCGCCTGGGTGGCTCAGTGGGTTAAAGCCTCTGCCTTCGGCTCAGGTCATGATCTCAGGGTCCTGGGATCGAGGCCCGCATCGGGCTCTCTGCTCAGCAAGGAACCTGCTTCCTCCTCTCTCTCTGCCTGCCTCTCTGCCTACTTGTAATCTCATTCTCTGTCAAATAAATAAATAAAATCTTTAAAAAAAATAACATGGTATGTGTTCCTTCCCATAAAAAAACAGGTCTGAATAGACGCAAAATAAAAATTTTGAAAAAAATGACACAAGCCACCTTATTACTGCCTGGAAAGACGTATGTCCTCTGCATATTGAGAATCACCGGCTCTAACTGATGTTAATATCATTTGGCCTCAAATAAATTTGCTTACAGTTCAGTCTTGCTGCTTCAACTGGTAGCATAAGTTTGATACAGAATATACAAGAAAAATATCAACATGGAAAATCCAACATAAGTATCCACACTACATATGGCTATAAGATTCCCACACACTGGAGTGAAGAAATGAGCTTTTTGATCCAGCAGGTGTCTATGACTCAGAAAACCATCAGTTTTGATAGGCCCATAACTGTCATTGTTTCTATCCATCTCTAAGCATCCCCGATAGATGAGTAGGTAAGTTAGTCTGTCTTTAGAAAATTTCATACACAACGAATCATTGGTCCATTTTAACCTTTATCCCACCTCTAATGTCTTTTAAGTTGGCATAAAATAAACCAAATTCTAAGATGAGAACTTTCTAGGATAAAGTACTAATTTGAGCTCCTTCACATACTGTTCAAACAGAAAATGCAAATACAGAAATGACTTCTTAATATATAAGACATAATATATACTGTATAAAATGTATACATTTTAATAACTTAAAACCTTCCTGAGAGGATTAAACGAAAACTGAGCAGTTACTTCTTTCTTCCTTCTGGAAAACTAAATGACACCACACAGGGGGAGAAAAACAAGCTTTTGATAGAAATATCACTTGCTCTCGAAAATCGTTTTCCTAACAGGCTGCATGATAATTTAACACTTTCCAGCATAGTCACATTGTAAGAATGGAAAGGGGAAAAAACATATGTAAGAAAGATCACTCATAAATTAGAAAGTAAAAACAGATGCCCTCATGGAAAAGGAGACAGAGAATAAAAACCACAACTGGATTATAAATATAGGAAAAAGTACCATCAAAGAAATATACCTGAAAATAATAAGAGTCTATCGAAAAGAGGTCTTTTGTTTTTAATGATAGCCATTGTAGAAAAAAAGTGTACAGGAAGTCAATGCTTAAATGTTCACAGGAACGTTCATTGGGCCAAACTTCCAGAAGGATGGTATGGTTAACACACTATACATGAAATTTTAAGAGCATGTGACCCAGAAATTGCACTTACGGGCATAGATCCAAGCTAATAACCATGTTTTAAAGGATGTTTTTCACAGCATTGCAAGCAGCTGGAAATAACCTAAAGGACCATGAAAGGCAAAGCCATACCGTGAAATGCTATACAGTCACTAAAAATATTGTTGTAAGACAATTCATGGCCGTGCAGTAATATGACATACTCAGTTTAAACAGGCAGTTTACATAGATTTTTTCACAGAACATATAAACACGTATATACTACTACAATATGTTCACGTGGTCCTGATTTCGTGAATGCATGTAAACAAATATATTTGTATATTTGTGCTGGGAAGGAAGACGAAATGAATTCAATAAAAGGAAAAACAGGATCATAGGTGCTACTGATGTGATTTTCTCCCTTTTCCAATTTTCCTACCATAGAAACGTAATTCTTCCAAGAACATTGTCTTTTTAAGAACTCTCCTACCCAATTTGCCAGGACCTGATTTGCACAATTTGATAAATCTTTTCAGAAACAGAAGAAAGTATACTTAATAAAATAGACTTCTCAGTAATAGCTTTTGTGTCAAATTCCATCTCATCCATTTAATGCTTCTAATTCTCTATATTATAATCTGATCTAGTATAAACTTAGCTTGGAACATTTATTTTAATCAGGAAACATGTTAACAATTGTGTTGCCAAGCAATTGGGTAAAGGGCAGTAACTGAAGATCTTCTATTTCAAGTAATTGAATCATGTTAAAAGTTAAATAATAACCCAAACATAATTATCTAGTTCATTCCATCGAACAAATTTTACTTTGCGTGCCCACTATGTGCTAAGCGCTGGACTGATCATTAATTTGACAGAGCCTTCTTCAGTGCTTTGGACCCGAGATGAAAGAAAATTCAAGCCTAGAGGGTTAATCTGAACAGTTGCCCTTAAGCCTAAAGCCCAGGAGAACAGTTCCTCTGGTAAAAATTCCTCTGCTGCATAAAGAAGACTCTCGATGCTTTATCCCTCAGCTGCTATGTCTTATCTGTAAGCTTTCCAACTCCCGCACATGCAAGACACCCCACCCTAAACCCAAACCTCAACACTGAAATACAATTTGCCAAAGATGAAGTCAGTCTAGCACTTAATCACAATTCCAATGGTAAAATAATGCTGTGCTTTATTTGAATCACATTTCAGTGAAAGCGGGCCAACTGAAGCCACCTGTTACTTGCATAGACCCCTCTTTTAGCAGCTCAGCAACAAAATACTATAAATATTCATTCTTTATGAAATTGCTCAAAGGTCACTTTGAAGGGGAAGGTTATCAATGGGACAGCTGGCAATGAACTGGCTGTATTTAAAGACTCCACACCTGCATTTTAAAGGGCACTGGTAATCGAGAACATTGTAATAGACACTATTACTATGTTGGTGGAGAAAATTAATGGAAAATATTACAAAGTGTATAATTTCTAAGACCATTATATTTGATCATTTAACTGTGAACCTCATAATCATTTACATTCTATAAAATACTATTTGCCTGAGCACCATGCTCCTCTTTTCAAAAAGTTCACTGAATAATATCAGTGTTACAAATAACCTCCCTAACCCGCTGGAGCAACAGCCTAGATTTCCAACAGCTGTCAAAACAGATTCCAGTATCCATTCTACTCAAGTGTGTTAGGAGAAGATCTTAAAACTGTCAGGAGTGTCAGGATGCGGATAACTTAGTATAAAATGTAACCCAGCCGACTCCACCAACGACAGAGAAATGGAGAAAGCTTGAAGCGGCTCCAAGAGAAAAGCTCATCCAAAGAGAGAAGGACAAGGAGGAGACCAGGTCCAAGAAGAGGTTACGTCCCAGCTCCACGCTCTGACCCAGTGGCTTTTATCTAAGAGGAGCTACAGAACAGAATTCTTTTTTTTTTTTTTTTAAGATTGTATTTATTTATTTGACAGAGAGAGACACAGAGAGAGGGGGAACACAGGCAGGGGGAGTGGGAGAGGGAGAAGCAGGCTTCCGCTGAGCTGGCAGCTCAACGCGGGACTCGATCCTAGGACCCCGGGACCACGACCCGAGCCAAAGGCAGACGCCTAATGACTGAGCCACCCAGGCGCCCCCAAAACAGAATTCTGAAAAGACGCATCATTCATTCCCAGAACAGAGGAGCACATCCTAGAGGTCATGCGTGCTGCTGGTACTAGGGGCGTTGCTCGTTTAGGGCAGAGTTGCCGATCCAGCAAATAAAAATACAGGACCCCCCCGTTAACTTTGGACTGCAGATGCATCACAAAGGGTTTTCTAGCACTACGTGTGCTATAAGCGCGCTCCCATGATTCACAGGGTATCTGCAATTCAAAGGTAACTGGACGTCTTGTATTTTATCTGGCAGCCTATGCAAAGGTCTTCAAACACGGGCCCTTCCCTCTGGGAGCCAACATTCCAGTGCAGGATATTGATATAAAAAGGTAAACATTTTGAACTTTGTATTATTAAAAATGTACTCTCCTGTACATTTCACCAGGATTCACTAATTCTCCATCTTTGTCACCTTACATATAACTGTTTGAGAGTAATTTGCAGACATCAGTTTCTTTTATCACAAAGACTTCAGTATGCATCTCCTGATAATAAGGACATCTTCTGGTGTGACCAAGGTATAATTTTATTTAAAAAATTTTAAAATTGTATCACGTTATCCCTATTATCCCCCATAATGGATAGAGTCCACATTTAAGTTAGACCAATTGTCCCACTATCCTTTATGGCAATTTCCCCCCCCCAATCTAGGCTCCAATCCAGAACCCCGTGTTACACTTAGCTGTCCCCTCTGTTGGCTTCCTTTACTCTGGAATAGTTCCTCAGCTAACACAGTAATTGCAATCCAGCATACTAGGTGTTGAGCTGGTGATGTGTAGGGGTGGGGGGTCAGAGCACCAGGGACCATGGGGCACCTCCTTCTCTAGCCTTCACCCATATCCATTCGACCTAAGGACCAAACCATAGGTGATGTTTTAACTCTTGAGGAGTTCAACAAAATATCCAAGCATTTCCTGTTTTACATCTGAGAGTCTCACCCTCTCTCATGAGAAGGGAGAATCTGAAAGAAAACCAACAGCAGCGATTCACCTCCAAATCACTTCCATCTACAATACCATGAACTCAGCATACACACGCCACAATTGTTTCCATGTAACCGACCCGCAACGTAATAACAGAATCACGCACGAGGTTCAAGTTCAACCTTAGAGCTCACAATTTCGATATTTTAACTGTGCTCAGATCATCGGCAAGTACCACAATAATCCGGAAAATGTGCTAACACAGCTCATTCTGCCACAGAAAGGAAATGTGAGAAGAGGGAGGTTTTGTTAAATACAAATGGCAAGAAACCATTCTCCTCTTCCAACTAACACTTGTTCGGCAACAGGTAAAGGCGGAAGTAATATTAAAGAATAAAAAGCCAAGCATAATTATTTTCTTGTTTAGCTGAGGTATACAAAAAGATGCAATGGTTTCCTACTAAATGGTTTTAAGTTGGATAATAACTTTTATGAGGAGTTCCTTCTTTAATAATAAAACAAAATAAAACGCAAACCGTAATTCTCACAAATTTTGCAAGAATCCAGAGTTGCAGGCGCCTGGGTGGCTCAGTCGTTAAGCGTTTGCCTTCAGCTCAGGTCATGATCACAGGGTCTCAGGATCGAGCCCCACCTCAGGCTCCCTGCTCAGCTGGGAGCCTGCTTCTCCCTCTTCCACTCCCCCTGCCTGTGTTCCCTCTCTCGCTGTGTCTCTCTCTGTCAAATAAATAAAATCTTAAAAAAAAAAAAAAAAAAGAATCCAGACCTGCCAATTTATACATAGAATCCCCATGCCTTCAACGACTTCTTGAACACTCATAGTGTCATATCTGCAGGCAGGAGTATCATGGTCACAACACAGCATTTCAGGGAGCTTTCCCCAAAAGACATTCTTTAGCACTGACATAGGAGACCTTCACACTCAAAGAGAATGCACCCAATGACCTCATCAATTAAAAGGATGAAGGTGGACACAAACGGAACTTTGACAAGTCACAGCCAGGCCAGGCTGTGAGGGCTGCAGGTCACAGGCTCCAAGTCCCGACCAAATCACCAGATTCAGGCCTTTTTCCAGGCCCAAAGGTGGCCAGTGTTCACCAAGAGAATCTCACGAATGTACAAACGATCTGAAAAAGAAGCCATGCTTAGCGTTTCCTAGACCTTTTGAGCACTCACATTCCTGAATTTTGTATCCCAGCATTTCCGTGAGTCCTTTGAGAATAATGCCAGCCTGGATTTGTAGAACATGATGCAATTCCCCAAGTCTTATATGCATATATAACTCTGCTTCATCCTGGGAGTAAGCCCAAGAATTTCAGTGGGGAGCTCCATTCACAGATGAGGAAACAGAGGTCCAAAGTTAGATAATGTTTACAAGGGTGACACACTTCTAAGTGACGATGCCAAGACCCCAACCCGGGCCTTCTGTAAGGGACTGAAAAGCGACAGCCTCTATTTCTCTCATCTCATCTGGCCTTTATCACCTACCTCTGAGTACCAACATTAGGATTATCATCATGTCCTATTTCTTACTATTAAATCCTTTTGCAGTTAGGTTTTTCTCACAACCAAGACGTAACGAAGCTAGGGCTAGGAGTTCAATGTCTTTGTACTCATTCACCATTCTTCCAAAGAAAACATACTGAGACCGGCCAGGCGCCATGCACGCTATTAGGTGCTGCTGGAGGAAAGTGAGCAAGATGCAGGCTGGCCTGGAAAGCGGATGATGGAAACACCCAGTGAGTGGTGCTGTAAAGGAGGTACTGCAGGGTGCCAGCAAGCCTGAAGGGGTCAGGGGACACCCACAGGAGGAGTCGTGCTTGGTCCACCACCTCACCATGCAAAGGAACTGCTTCACCAACCAGTGAATGACAGCCCCCCCATGAAGGCATGGGACAGTCATGAACAACAGCCGGCCTTCTGCTGGGATTTAGAGTGACTCCAGCCTGGCCGAGTCAGATTCCCTGTAAACAAGAGGACATTATGGAACCGAGACGACGCTAAAATAAAGCCAAACATCACTACCCTGTAACTCTCTGGTATTTCAAAATATGAACGCCAGTCATCTTCCAATAAAAACGAATCTGGGCTTTACTGTGAGTAAAGAAACGAAAAGGACGGGGTTGTGGACAAGACATCGAGGAGACCAACCTGATGAATAGCCCTTGACACTCAGGTAGATAGAGGATCAAATAATCCTTGAACAGGGTGACTGTGGCAGCCATAGGAAAGTGACATGATACCAAGGTCTAGGTCATAGATGGTCATAGAAAATGACCATGGGTAACACAAGACCTTCCCCACAGGCAGGTACCCCCAGCTGACCTCAATCTTCCCAAATCTTCAACAGAGGGGCTGGCATAGATAATAAAGTCTCTCCCGCCTCCTGAATTCTATGCTGTTAGAAAGTGAAATAAGCAGGATTCACTCTTACACCAACTGTAACATATGTTTTCCTAAACTAATCTTCAGAAATTTTCCACCATTTACAAACAATGGGAGAGCTTGTTTTAATTTACAGCCCTCAGGTTGGTGCTTTACCCAATTCCAGATCCTAAGGAGATCCTGACCCAGCTCATCAATTGTTAGTTTGTCAACGTCAAGGATGCCATGAGCTATTAGATAACACATTCCTCATTCTTTCCTCTCTGCAGCCTGCCGAGCCTGTTTCCTTCCCCAAGTCCTGCCCGTTCATGCACAGGCGGCAGAAGCCTCCGTTCCACGAGTCTTCCTTACAGGAAGGGAAATGTCTGAATCGATGCTTTTCACTAATTAAAAGAAAAAAAAAAGCCAATGGAAAGAAGGAAGCCAAGCCATATCAAGCTACATAGGATTAAAATGGACAAGCCAAAAAGAATTCTTCCAAGATTAGATTTCTAAAATGTTAGAGGGAAACCTATTAAAGTTATCATTAAATATCCTTACGTACTTTTCATTTAACTGCCAACATTTTTATTTACCTAGAACTGGAAGAGCCCTGCAGCATTCAGGTGGTGGTGAGGATTCAACACGGGCTTTGGATCAGAAACACCTCAGGGACCTTACTACCTTTCCAACCCTTCTCAACCTAAGCTCCCTCAACCAGAAAATGGAGATAAGATCTGCTTTGTGGATTTACATAATTTTGAAACCAGTTAATAAGCACTTACTACGTGCTAAACTCCAGGTCATAAGCACATTATCTAATTACTGCAATATAGTGCATTTAATTTTTACAACCATTAGTTCTGCTTCTTTGTATCATTCATCTGTTCGATAACTGGAGATAGCAGCTGCGTATATGTGTAGCTATCTGCACAGTGCCCGACACATAGAAAGCGTTTTTTAAAAAAAAGAAAGAGGGGTGCCAGGTGGCTCAGTCGGTTAAGCATCTGCCTTCAGCTCGGGTCATGATCTCAGAGTCCTGGGATGGAGCCCAGCATCGGGCTCCCTCCTCAGCGGGGAGTCTGCTTCTCCCTCTGTCCCTCCTCCCACTCATTCTCTCAATCTCTCTCTCTCTCTCAAATTAAGTCTTTTAAAAACTTTTTTTTAAAGATTTTATTTATTTACTTGACAGAGAGAGCGAGATTACAAGTAGGCAGAGAGGCAGGCAAAGAGAGGAGGAAGCAGGCTCCCTGCTGAGCAGGGAGCCCAATGTGGAGCTAGATCCCAGAACCCTGAGATCATGACCTGAGCCGAAGGCAGACGCTTTACCCCACTGAGCCACCCAGGCACCCCTAAAAACACTTCTTAAAAAAGAAAGAAAGGTAGCTGTTACCCTACAAAGAATATATCATATGGTCACTTTTAGAACCACGTGGAGAAAACAAAAAAGACTTAGAGATAGAGATTGCCATTATGAGTTACCTGTGTTAATAAATGACTGGCACTCTCAAGGCTTTATCACTGGTCTTATGTGACCCAAAAGAAGTAAGATCCAATTCAGTTCATTACTTCTTTTCTTAAACAGGGTGGCCCTATTCATCATAGTGATCTAGCCTCACCTCACTGCCTACTTCAAAAAAGAGAAGAAAGTCACTCTACATATTTCTTAAACAAAAGCCACAAATCAGGGACACCAAAAGGCCAAGAAGTACAGAGGGAATCCATTGAAAAGAATCTGAAGACTTAAGACCACCCTTTTTCATTCACTCATACTGTCTCTCTTTCTCCTCTGCTCCCAACAGATTTGTTATTCTCATCTTTATTCCTGATTCGCCTAAGCCATAGGGACTTTGGAGGTCATCAAAGAAGTTACAGTTTCTTTTTTTAAAGAAACCACGAGGTCGCTACAGTGGAGAAGCATGTGGAATCATCTAGAATTCAGACTGCTTGTTTCCTTCCTGACCAATGGAATCATGACAGTTCCTACCTCATTTCATAGGGTTGCTGGGACGCATACCCAGGATAATGGATGCAAAGAATTCAGTATTGTGCCTGGCGCAGAGCATGCACTCCGTAACCAGGAGCGGCTCTTATTTAGAACCATTATTTGGTGCCCGGCGCTGTTCTGATTGCTCGCCCACCCCTGGTAAAAACCCAGCCACCTCCTCCTACAGCAGCTAAAGCCACTGTCTAGGAGCTCTAACCATCAGACAATTTTTCTTTATTTTGAGCTAAAGGAACATTAGCTTCTATATACTATCCTCTACATGGATACAAAATTAAAGCCCGCAGCTCCAAGTCAGACTTTCAAGGGACCAATGACAGCTGTCATGTTCTTTGCCCACCTTCTTCTCCAGCCTCAATGTTCTCATGGTTCTTCAAGTGCCTCCCCCCTTTCCTCTGGCCGCATCCTCTCCTGCCCATCTCCCTCAACGAGTGTACCAGAACTGCTCCCCGGACTCAAGGGACAGTCTGGCCAACAGAAAAGACCTGTTTCTGAAGACAATATTATTATATACCATATTAAACAAACAATGTATTAGTAAAGATTTAGTGGCTTTGGGGGGAACTTCATCGTGCCCTTATTCATTCTAAACTCGAAGTCAGGGTGCCTGGGTGGCTCAGTGGGTTAAAGCCTCTGCTTTTGGCTCAGGTCATGATCTCAGGGTCCTGGGATCGAGGCCCACATTGGGCTCTCTGCTCAGCAGGGAGCTTGCTTCCTCCTCTCCCTGTCTCTCTGCCTGCCTCTCTGCCTACTTGTAATCTCTCTCTCTGTGTCAAATAAATAAATAAAATCTTTAAAATAAATAAATAAATAAATAAATAAATAAATAAACAAACTCAAAGTCAACTAAAAGCTATAAGTCCTTTCCCTGCACACTACTGCAGGGCCATGCCTCTTCCCACTGGGGTCTGGGGGATACACATGTAGGGGTTCTTCTTACAGGGATTTAATAGTCATCCTGTTACATTCAAGTCTTTTGGCTCACGAATCTGTCACCAAGAGCCCAGCTGGCCCTCTAGGTTCATCCGTGGATTTGAAAACTACACCTGGGCTTATGCTGTAGTCCTTGTTGTAGCCACCAGCCTCTGGTGGGTGTGACCTGACAATGCCGTGCCTCAGTTGTACCACTTCTCTCAAGCTTTCTGCCTTGTGACTTCTCTGTCGCCCCAGCATGGGACCCTGGAAAAGGCTCAGCACTCACAACGTGCAAACCGGGTAGTGCAGAGACTTGGTACCCTGGGGCAGCCCTTGACCAAGGGGAGAGGGGAGCCACGGATAAATGCCACCTTGTCTACCCCTTCTGAGACATGGTCAGCGGCAGTGAACTTGGATAACATAATCCCATGTTGACTTTTCCTCCTTCTGTTTCTCTCCACAGTGCCCTCTCCAAATAAATTACCTGAACGCCAGCCCCTGCCTAGGGCTCTGCTCTCTTGGGGACCCCAGGCTAAGTCACATGTCAACACGAATAACGACGTAGGTAGAACACATGAGATCCAAGGAGTGGCACCAAAGTCCTCCCTTAAGGCTGACAGAGCCCGAGCCAGGCCTGTCAGTNGCTGCCTGTCAGTTACTGAAGCCACTCTAAGGCCACATAACTAGACTCTGACCCAGCCTCCACGTCTCCATTTTATTCAGCAGAAAACAAGGGGATTTGTCAAAGGCTGTGCTAAAATTCAGACAGGGGATGCCTACCAGAATTCCTGTGATCTGCCCAGAATACAGAAGTCTCTTGTATGCTATCTCCCTTCCTTTCCCCTTCTCCCATCAAAAAGGAAATGACAGGGCACCTGGGTGGCTCAGTGGGTTAAAGCCTCTGCCTTTGGCTCAGGTCATGATCTCAGGGTCCTGGGATCAAGGCCCGCATTGGGCTCCCTGCTCGGCGGGCAGCCTGCTTCCTCCTCTCTCTCTGCCTGCCTCTCTGCCTACTTGTGATCTGATCTCTCTCTCTGTGTCAAATAAATAAATAAAATCTTAAAAAAAAAAAAAAAGGAAACGACATTAGTTCTCCAGGACCCATTCTTCCCCTTCTTAGGAAAACCAGGCCACTTCCGACTTCCTCATCCAAAGGCTTGCAAATCAAGTCTCAATTACTCTTCCGGTATCTGACATAAGATGAATGTTAACTTCCTAGGTCCCTGCACAGAACCTACTTTCTCTCCCTTTTTTCTTTGTAATTACAAACTGAGACCATGTTATTTCTCGAGGTTCTCATGATTCCCCTATTCCTTTACCACCCTTCAGAACCTCACAAGTGGTTCAGCATTGCCATTTTAGTCACCCATTTCCATCACGTATTTGGTGCGCATACTCACACAGAAACGTATACAATGAAAGTCAATGTTCTATACGCATTTATGCTACACACACAAACACTTGAATTCCACTGACAGCCTCAGAAATTCCAACGATTGTGCTGTATGGGAGGGCACTGGGGAAGTAGGAAGAGATCTCTCCCATCCGGTCTCTGGAATTAACATTCCTGCTCTTTCCAGCTCAACTTTACAGCCCATAGCATCAGCAAAAAACCGAATCTCTCCTGGAGCCTCATTTTCCATGGGACACTGATCATTAGAATGCCTAAATTCCAGCAGGGGCACCTCGAAAAAGCTCAGGGAAATGCTCCAAAAGTGCCCGGCACTGCTCTCCTCAAACCCAGACTCATTTCAGGCCGGAAGAGGCTGTTCGAAAGCCTCTGAGCCAGGGGAAGAGATCACAGAGCTAGGCCAGGGATGATTTTCAAACTGTTCTCCTCAGAATTAAGATGGGGGTCGGAAAGGGGAGGGGCATCCACTTCCCATAAGCTTTCGTGTAAAGTTTCATTTGCAGCAAACAAAACTCTTCTGATACACATCCATAAGACTTGAAAGCCAGTGAACCAATTACCTCTCAATAGCTTTCCACCTCTAATCAGTCTACGATCTTTCCCCTCAGAGAGTGGTCCACAGACCTGCGGCAGCATCACCTGGGGCCTTACTAGAAATACAGACCTTCTCAATCAGTCTTCAGTTTAACAAGATCCCCAAGTGATTTGTGAGCACATTGTATTTTGAGAACTTGTCTGGCTAAGCAGGGTCAGGCCTGGTTAGTACTTGGATGGGAGAACTTGTCTGTCACTTCTGCCTTTTCCTGCACATGTTCAAAATGTTTCTGCTGAACACAAGTTCTAATCAAGGCAACATCTTAAAAAAAAAAGTATTAGGGCAGCAGATATTTCATTTTCCTACCTTTAAATGTTAGAGACCACAGAAGTGTTTGGATTACTCCAAACACAGAAGTGTTTGGATTATTATTTAGGAATTCATTCCTGATGAACAGGCATCATGCTCCCCTATCTCTAACGTACTCATATGCATCCTTCAAAGACCCAGGAAGCCTGCCCCTTTCATGGCTCATGCACAGAATCCCCCTATATGTGTGGTTTCCTACATAAATCTTGCATTAGAGATACTACAAAGGCAAGAAGTGCATGAGCCTTAAAGCACTCATTTCAAATGACACATTCAGGCTTACTTACTCCTTTCACCCATTATTTCTTGGGCTACCCAGCCCACCCTGTTCTCTCCCTTCCATTCAGCTCCATGTTTGTTCTCTGGTGGGAATCCCAGCATGCAGTAACTGTTTATGGTCTAACTGTTACATATGTTGATGTTTGTTCTACCTCCACAACTCAAGTGTAAGTCCCTTGAGAAGAATCATTACACCTACTTCACGTTTTGACATGGACCTCACTCTCTGCTCTGGTATTTGGGGAATGAATAGGTCATGAGGAACTTGGTACCAGTTTCTTACCCAATACTCTTTGCCAGGCACCAAATGATGGTATCCTCTACTGTGTAAAAGAAACCACCGAATCCTTTGCTTGATTTTTTTTCCGTAGTAAACCAAGACAAGGAAAACTGTATTACAATGTTGCTCTGTGGAGTGGGAACAAATCCCTACAACTAGTTTATGAGTCCCACAGAGTGATGTGCTCCTAAATAAAAGGCGATTTCATCCCAAACCCCACGCTGGCCTTTGGCGGACAGGCTTCAGGGCAAGGCCTCAGCCTTGGACTTGCTCACCAAGAGGGAAAGCTCAGCTCTCATTCTGAAAGTTCCGCTTTCTTTGGGAGATTCCTGCCTCAGGCAGCTTCCACAGAAGCAAAAAACAGCTCAGAGGAGACATCTGACTCTGCATCTTAATCTATGTGAACTGGTGGAAGTCAGGAAGGCCTTGGAAGGAATGATTAGGAAGAAGGGAAAAGAAAGAACTAGCTAAAAACTCAAAGCAATAGTTCTGTTTTAAAAAGGAAAAAAGCACCACACCTTTCCTAGCAGATGAGTTATACAGAGCACTTCACTCAGAGATGCAAACCTCTAAATTTCTCCTCAGGTCATGGAAGAGGGGTATTTTGTCTTCTCTGGTCTTGTCACGGTTCTCTTTAGCATCACACCTGTGCAGGATATACTGGGAAGTTTCCGGCCACTTCTCAAGCCCTTGTGGCCCTCATTTCATTTCTTTTCTTTTTTTAATTATTATTTGCCCCAGGAGTTGTGACCCTCATTTCACCCTGCTTTGTTTACTGAAATGTAAACACACCAATTGGACTGCTGTTAAATTTGCCTGCCTCTCACTCGCTTTCACGGGATCTGTTTATAACACATCCTCAGTTCCTGAAGTCCTTGAGCACCCAAGCTAAACAACCAAATCCAAGTTCTTCATAACAGAGAGCATAAACGTGCGTGACTTGCCACCCATCATGCTAGACCGACTCACAGAAAATGACACCTTAAGTGGAAAGTGCTTCAGATATAAAGTCCTTATACATTTTGTTTAACAAAACTGGGTGTGGTGCATAAACAATGAATCTTGGAACACTGAAAAAATAAAATTAAATTAAAAAGTAAATAAATAGGGCGCCTGGGTGGCTCAGTGAGTTAAAGCCTCTGCCTTCGGCTCAGGTCATGATCTCAGGGTCCTGGGATTGAGGCCCGCATCGGGCTCTCTGCTCAGCAGGGAGCCTGCTTCCTCCTCTCTCTCTCTCTCTGCCTACCTCTCAGCCTACCTGTGATCTGATCTCTCTGTGTCAAATAAATAAATAAAATCTTTAAAATAAATAAATAAATAAGTAAATAAACTTAAATTAAATTAAAAAAAAAAAGACTTCTGCTTTCCATATCCACCAACTGGAAGGGGAAAAAAGCACTGACAAGTTATGTAGGAACAGTGGGCCAGGGCTGAATTTTTTCTTAGGATCCAACATGACAAAGAAAAGAAGAAAGCTGGCATGCAGAAGGGGGAGTGAGGTAGACTTGTATCTTTTCAGGGGGCCAAGTCATCTTCACTGTCTTCTTGATAATCTTTTAGAGAAAAAGAGTTCCTGCCATCTACAAAAACACTATTTTTATCAATTCCACATTCACTAGAGGCAATTCCACATAAGTGAGAGGCAAATTTAAGCCTGGGGGGTAGAAGAAGTCCTCAGTGGATTATTAACAAGTAACTTCCTGGGCTTCTTGAGCTTCTATGAGCTCCATTTTACAGATGAGCAAACTGAGGCTCAGAAAATTGAAAAGCCCACTCTGATTTTAAAATCCATACTCTAAGAATCCTTTACAACATATGCCTTCCCATGGATATAAATGAATGCCCACCTGGACAGTATCTTCTTTTCTTCTCCACATCAATTCTTTCTTCTCCCCCAGAGATCAATGCTGACAGCAACAAAGCTACCCAGAGCTGATGATGCCACCAGGTGACCAAAATGGAAACTGAAATGAACCAAACTTTACCTCACTTCTCCCATTTTTGCCTCTCAGAGGATAATGCAAATACTAGAAGCTCTTTCCCAAAAGTGTACAAATACACACACACACACACACACACACACACACACACACACACACACACACACACTTCCATCTTTTAACTCCTTTCCTAAAAGCCTTCTTGGGTTTTCTATCATCTGCACAGGATTGAATCCAAACACCCTAGCTGGCAAAATCCCGTACACCCACAGCTTCTGTTTTAACTTTAGCCTCTCAGTGGTCAGCATTCTGTTCTCTTCTAGCCACTGTGAACTCACTATTTCCTGCACAGGCCCTTTGACAAGGCAACTTTTTTATCAAAGCTAGCCCTTCTGCTTGAAAAATGCCTTCGTGCCTACTCTCTACAATCCTTTGGAGATTTTGAACCAACTCCTATTCACCCTTCAGAATTCAACTCAAACATATCTCCTCTCCAATAAAATGTTCTCTGACTCCCCCAATTAGCTGCTAAGTCCACAATGCTCCCAGAAGCCCTTCCTCCACCCTCTTTATTCCCATATTTATGCTTCAGCACCTATGATACCGCATTAGTCATTTTCTCAACACTGGGTATCTATGGCCAGGCTCTGGAATATAGTAAGGAACCTCTGTGTTCCCCACCGCATAACACAGGGGCAGGAGAGTAGTACACAGTCGGTAAATGAATGTTGAATGAATAAGCGAAAGGAAGAACTATTCACAAGATCTCCTCTAGTATCATCAGGAAAATCTCGATTCTTCTGCTTTCCTTTGACTCCATTTGTGATCTAAAAAAGCACCCCAGGCTATGGCATACCTACACTATGGAAACCAAACACCATAAAATTCACAGAATCAACACCTTCACCCTTTAAATGAAAGTAAATATGCACACAAGTCCTTTTTCAATTTCCACAATTGGTTTTGTCTCAAGCACTGCCATTTCAGATAATCTTTTCTCTTGTATTAATCATGAATAAAGCAACAATCTTTTTGCCATTTATTTACTACAAACATATGCAATTGTCTCACAAAGTATGCACTGTTTTCAAAGTCTTTATGGATTCACTTGTGAACCTCCATTTGTTACACTGTTTCCACTGCAAAACATTATTTCAAGTCCAAATGACAAAAGTCATGAGTAAACAATACCACACAACCTACTTTTCTTTAGGAAACTGCAAATAAAATCAGTGGGTTCTATTTTTGCCATTTTTATGCATCAAAAGAACTGTTAGCCTCAAAAACACTCACCTACAAACTGAGACTGGCCGGAAGTCTCAAGGTTAATCTGGGCTAGTGGCTAAAGTAAACTAATCTACGATTTCAGGGTTCTGGAAGCCACCCTCTACTTAGGAAGTTGACCATTAGCAATACCCATTAGCTAAATCTAGAGGGGAAACACACACACACACACACACACACACACACACACACACACAAACCCACGGGGATGGACTCAACCATTTTTTTGGATCTCACATGACCATGAACCTGAGGCAAAGGATAAACCAGTGAACCACTAAATTGTCAATAAATGCTAAATTTAAGAGACTAAAAAGTTAGTATCAAAATACATCCCACAGATCTCAAACAAACCATGTTTCATGTGAAAAATTATCTCTCTCTCTATTTAAAGTCAGTCCTGGAGAAAACAGAGCCGAGTTCATACTATGACTAATTAAATTTTTTATTATACTGAGATCATGCCTTAGATATGAATTTGGTTCCCATTGGCCAAGGCTTAAAAATCTCTCAACACCAAAAGAAATATATGTTTTTTAATTGATGATCACAAAGTAAAGTAAGTGATACATGATGATTTTGGTATAGGAAACCTCAGCCAGCCAATGAATGAGTCATTCTACACAGCCTAGTTTTCTGAATGGGTAAGAGCTTTACACACCAAAACCGCCTTGGAGGTTAATTATCTTGAGTGTCAATATTTTCAAAGTTTATGGCATATTTCCCTCTCTTCTCAAAGAGTATATTTAAAAACATACCCTTTCTGGTAGTTCATGCTCATTCATGGTAAATAGCAATTATTGATTTACATCATTACAGAGTAATGCCTGAAAGATCAAGTGAGGGTTCCTATCCTCACATTCCCAAACCTTAGGGCTTGTGCTCCCGATTCTTGCGTCTAAAGCTAGAATGCTTCTATGTCTTTCCCGGTTGCCACGCTGTCTAGGGTCACCTTGAACTGCTGGTTACAGCAGCCCCTCGTCCCATTCTAAAGGTGTTAACCCTAATAGGCTATGGATTAATTTTTTACATTAAAAAAATTGTTAGGACTGTTGTCTAAAATAAAAGTAGTTTCTGAGAAAAGGTTTGAAGTATTCTCCCATACTTTCTGCCCTCTATTCTTTTGCTGGGCGGGCATTTCTGCCCCTTTCCTGGCTCTTGGCTAGATTCCAGGTACATGAGAGAGCCATACTCCAGACGTGGCTAGACTATGACAAATCTTGATGCTCTTTGTGATCCCCAAAGAGAAGTAAATGGACTCATCACACAACCTTACTAATGAATTTCTGTCCTGGCCACACAACAAAACAAGTGCGAAGTTTTCCAAGGAAGCAAAATCTCCAGGTTGAATGATTAATTCAGAAACTGGAAAATGGTCCCTGTCTTACATAATGGCTCTAGATTTGGTATCCCTACAGCATTTGGCCCAATGAACAGGTAGGCTTACGCAAGTAAGGGTAGTAAAATAAAATTTGGGGCGAGGTGGGGGGCATTACCGAGTGACTTTTAAAAACTCAGAGAAGTTTTTCTCTTGATTTATTAAAGGACAAGATTTTTAAAGCAAGCAACTTCTCTTTCCAGCACCCATTGAATGCTTTCGCTCACTGAATTGCTGCTACGTGGGGAAAAGTCTCCTTTAACTCAAAGGGCAAAAATGTTGCTCTAACATTTGAGGCACCTAAAGATTCGTTACCATTCTTTGAAATAGTCCCTACAAGCGGCGAAGTCAAGCACGGGACATCAATGACTATACTGAAATCCCCTGCGTTCTCTAACACCCGAAAGTTTACATAACCTTGTTTGTCAAACCTGAGAAAACAAAATCGAGCCGCTGAACCAGGCTACCCTGTTCTATGAAGGACCGAAGTCAAGAGAGTAGATCATCAGTTTTCCTAGTTATGCTTCCACACCCTTCTGAAGGCGGCCGGCCCTTCAGCTATTTATAAATGTGGAACTGAACAGAAAGGGCCTGTGAGTAACGGGGTGGGCTGTTCGGGCTCAGGCTAAATCCCCGTGGGGTCTGTGTGATCTCTCTCATGTGGCCTCCCACACCTGGCAGCCCAGGGACCTCTGGGTCCAGTCCTGTCTGGTTAAGAAAAGGGCTGTGAGGATTTCCCGGCTCACTTCCAGCCTCGGATTCTAGATATGGAAACATCCCATCCAAGGGTTTTCGGCCTCATGAACACCACACCAGGGAGGAGGAGTAAGGAGGAGGCCAGCTCTCCTCCTGCTGCCCTGACAGCACACGCACTCACTTTGGAGTCTCCCAGGCCCTGCTGCCCTGGACTGGACCTTGTCGTCCAACGGCAGCCCAGACCTCTGCTGAGTCTTGCAGGCTGGCCGCTTTAACATGGAACAGCTGGAAGAGGACCCTGCATTCTTTTCTCTGCGTAAACACTGGGGGCTCTGTTCACCCTCCTGCTGCAGCATGAACTAAAGAATCTCCCCTATCCAAAACTGTACAACCAACAGACCTTTCCCCTATCCCTCATCCTCACCCCCACCTCCCCACACCAGGATATCATTTCAGACTGTCACCCCCATGCCAGCAAATAGAAAACTGCTGCCCCTTCCCAGTACATTCACTTTCTATACTAGCAGAGATGTCTGTAAATACTAACAGAGTAATATGAAACAATTCTGTTATATTCAGTAAAGTTTTCCGACAAAAAGCATTACGGACCCTGATTCACGCCTGTTCTCCGCCAAGACCCTTTCTATAAGATCCTTTCTGCAAGACCCATATCAATACGATAAGGTCATGATTGATCAGTATAACCCCATAGAATGCAACCTGCAAATATCATTTTAATAGTCTGTAGCGTCACCTGCATCTTAGTCTGAAGACAGAGCTCTAAAACTGGAATATCCATGGGGGAAATGAATGATAAAATTGAATTTCCATGTATTCCTCATACAGCTTAATCAAAGCTTGGCTTTCCGAAGGGCAGTTCGGCTTCTTCATGTGTTGCTGAAATCCAGAGAGCCACGTTGCCCAAAAGGAGAAGAAGAAAAAAAAAGCCCAGAAAATCCAGACTCTACGTGACCTGACTTACTTATTTCCCAGGAAACTGCATGAGAGAAAAATCAATCATTCATGCTACCGTGGCTACCACACGGAATGGGCTGAAGGAGTTGACAGTGGGCAAAAAACCAAAGCGGCCAGCGGAGGTAAGTGGGCGGCAGGGACGCGGGGGGGGGGGCCGTGTTCACGCAGTCAGGGGCTGGTAACCGCCAAACCGGTGT
>LNAC01000145.1:2471406-2518301 GCA_002007465.1 Ailurus styani
GGGAGGATCCCCGGACCCGGCCGGCGACGGGGGTGGGGGGAGCGGATTCCTAAGTGGGGACCAGAAAAGGGGAGGGCAGCGGAGAGGGAGGAGCCGGATGGCGCAGAGGGGTCGGGCTGGAAGAACCGCCCCGCAGAGGGAAGAAGTTTGGGGAAGGGGAGGGGTCCGAGTGAATTCCTCCCCCGGCCGCCAGCGTGTTCTGGAGAGGTCGGGGCCCCAGAGCCGCGGGAGTGCAGGCCGTAGAGGACCCGAAGGGCCCTCGAGAGGGGGCGGTGCTGCCACCGGCTGCTCGCCCTTGGGAATGTGGCTCGCCGACTCGGGTGACCCCTGGGTGCTACCGGGGCCCGGGGTAGCAGATCGGCTTGGCCGGCGGGCGGTGGAGAGTTGGGGTCACTGCCGCGAGGGGGGGGGCTGGCGTGGGCGGGTTCCGGGGGTCGCCGAACAAAGGGCGGAGGAAACCCAGGGGCGGTACGCAGAGCTGGACGTGCGTGGGTGCCGGGCTCCTTGTGGCGCTAGTCCCAGGGGCGCGAGAAGTGCCCGGCCTGACCCCCCGTCCCCGGGCTCAGTCCTTGGCTGCCCTTTGCTCTTGCCGGCGGCCTCGCGGGCGACCCGGCGCCCCTCTTGGGCCCGCTCTCCCCTGGGGAAGCCGCCCGACTTCTGGGGCCAGCCTGGGAGCTCTGTCTGGCGCGCGGGCTGTGGCCGCGGGCCCGGAGTGGAGAAGAGCGCCGCCCTGGGCGGCAGGAAGGCGAGCGAGGCCACCTGTCAGCGTGTCTGAGTCCCGGGCTGGGCCCTTCACCTGGACCCGGACAGGGCGCCAGGCCGAGCCCGGGTCCGGGCCAGAGGTCCACGCGCGCCGGAGAGGATAGCGGGGTGCGGCTGAGGGTGGAGACGCACCGGGGGGGCTGCCGGCTGGTCTCCAAAGTAGAGGATTGGTTAAAAATCCCCTAAACCCTAAATAAAAGTCGCTGTACCTTCTGTTATTAGGTGAATATTCGCGGGTGGACTTGATAGCCAAATCCGGCTCTCTCCGTGTTTTCAGTGAAACACTGAGCTCTTGAACATTTTCTCCAGTAACTTGAAGCTTTGTTTATAAAAGAGTACTTCTGAGAAATCGGTGAAAGGCGCGCTTCAGACCCAGCCTTCCCTACTCTCGCCAACACAATATTTTTGTAGACAAAGTATTTGAGATATTATTCCACTAATGAACATTTCCATTTTTCAACTCCAGCGTATGTCACTGGGATTTCAATCCCGCCTTCCTTCTTCAAACCTAGTTTCTGCACTTCGTGTCAGACGTGGGACAGCACCTATCTGTTGGGAGTATTAAAAGGGCCTGTGGAGCTGCAGAAGTTTAGGTGTTACCATTAAAATAGGGTATGTGAATATTTTTTAAGTTCATTATTAACCGCACAGGGGAGGCATCTGCATAGTTTAATGAATCTTTCCCTAAAATCAAGAATTCTAAATTATTTTTGTTTTGTTTTGTTTTGTTATTAGAGAGGCAGGAAATCTTGTCGACATTTGCTCCAAGACGTAACTATCCATTAGCTAGTCCTCAGTAATAACTTCGATCAGCAAACGGGGAGGAGGGCTAGAGCGGTCTTCCCTGGTATACAAATACCTTGCTGTCAGTAGCAGCCAAAGTTCAAGTTCCGCCTCTGAGGCTTTTGAAATCGCCAAGAGTGATTTTTTTTTTAAGGAAAGAAACATCAGTTTCATTAACCTTATTTATTGTCACCTGCAGATTCCCGAAGGAATAGTAAAATTAAAAAACAAAAACAAAACCAACAAACCTTGAGGCAAAGATTCAAGAATTCTACTTATGCTGAAGAAAGAAAACACTGCCACCTACTGGGAAAATGTAGTCCTTACAGCAGGCTTTAACCTAGGGAAAGATCTCGATTTAGCTCATTTTTGAGCTATTTTTGAGAAATACAAAATAAGCATAAGTGAGTTACCAGTCCCTCTTGTTTTTGTCGGTTCACAATACTTGTGATTTCCCTTGCCTCTTGGCCTTTTCTCTGATGAGAAAGGGGGCATAGATAAGACCCAGTGATGCTGTTTCATTATTCTGCGTGAAGTCAAGACTCTGAAGGAAGGAAAGTAATACTATCAGCTAAATATATGTTTTTGTATTAAATGTGGAATTTTCCCATATGAACCTGTACCCAGCCTTTATGGATGATGATATAGTGGCTTGATATGCCTGGATGGCTCAGTCAGGTAAGTGTCTGCCTTCGACTCAGGTCATGATCCCAGGGTCCTGGAATCGAGCCCTGTGTCAGGCTCCCTGCTCAGTAGGGAGCTTGCCTCTGTCTGCCGCTCCCCTGCTTGTGCTCTCTCTCGCACTCTCTCTCTTTCTCTGACAAATAAAATCTTTTTGAAAAAAAGTGGCTAACAAGTACTAAAAATCCACACCACTTGGAAAAGGAATGAAAATATGGGATAAGAGAGATTATTAATATGTCTGTGTTCACTATTTTTCTATTTATTCATATCTATTGTTCACCTACTTTGTTCCAGGCACTGAATTAGGCAGTGAGTACACAGAACACAAGTACTGAGTCTATAATTATGTTCCAACCCAGAGATTTTTTATAAATTAACATTCTTTTAACATTCTTTTGCTTTTCTCCTTCCTGAAATCTGAGAAGGGAAGAAATTGTTGTTTGCTCAGTGAATAATACTTTTGATCAAATAATTCATGTTCAAATGTTTCAAAGATGATTAAGTCCAGGTAAATCAGTGCTGTTTACAAATCACTGCTTAAGAAAATGTCTAGGTACTGGGGTGTCCAGGTGACTCTGTTGGTTTTGTGTCTGCCTACAGCTCAGACCATGATCCCAGGGTCCTCCCTCTCCCTTTTCAGCTCTCCCTGCTTGTGCTCTCTCTGTCTTTCTCTATCAAATAAACAAAATCTTTGAAAAAAAAGATGTCTAAGTATTGTTTGTATCAATAAGATATCTTCCAGAGACCATGTCTATATATTTTAAATTCACATTTCTTCTAGTAGTACTAAGATAAAACAAGAAAAAGTGCATTAGTTATAGAGACATTAGAACAAGTCATCTTTAGCTATTTGCTGTATGAATTAGCAAAAGTATTGAAATCTCCACATAAAGACAAAAGACAATGAATAGTTATCATTCAGTCATTTATTAGGTATTGAGTTTTTATTCTGTGTCAGATCCTCAAGATAAAATATTGAAGATAGATGGTGTTTTCTATCTAACATAAAAGCCTATGTATATATACATATATATACACATATATATAATTTGTAGTTAATATATAAATATAATATATTTAATTTATAAGGAAAATGTAATAATAAATAGTAATAATAATAATAAAAATGATAAAAGAAGTAAAATTTCATATATCCATTATGTATCAAAATATATTTTATTGCATATATACATAGGAAAAGGTGTTGAAAAGATTTCCACCAAAACGGTAACTACTCATGATTTTCACTGGTTGGTAAAATTACTGAGCATTATTATCTTGTTTCTTTATATTTTCTAATTTTTCTACCATATGTACAAAAGTTGCAACAAAACAAAACACTGTATAAGCTCAGGACCACTGACTAAACTTAAATTTAGAAAGTATCTTTAAAAACCACACTGTAAAAATTAGGTCATCAACTCCCAATAATTGTTTAGGGGTCTGTTCCCTTCCTCCTGGAGTCTTGTCCCAGCCTCATTACTAAATCTCCCAGCCAGCCTCAACTCTAGTCTTTCCAGGCCCCAGTTCAGACACCTACTGTGGTTTCTGAATCAGCACTGAATACATTCCAGGCTCTTTGGCCTGAAATACAAAGACTCCAGCATTTGGCCACTATCTGCTGCTCTGGACTTTACTCCCAGTTTCATTCACTAAGTCATTCAACAAGAAGTATTTATTGAGTATAAATCACTGTGCTGGGCAAACAGAGGATACAAACGTAGAAGGAGGCATGGTCTCTTCAACCTCTATTGGAAGATACAAATTATGTGCATACACACTTCACTACAAGGTATAATACACAGTGGGTCTAGGTGAAGCCCTCATACAATGTTGAACGAGACCAATGCAGGCAGAAATTTTGCCAGAAAATTCAGAAGAGCACTATGCATCTGGTGCCTTCTGAGTTGGTGCTTATTGGATGAATAGTTTCAACAGAGATAAGTAAAATTTTAAACACTGATAGCAACTAGTGGAAGCAAGGATGTATAGATGTTTGTACTAGTAAAGTGTCTTGAGAACTCCATGTTTCTATACTTTCAGTCCACATTTCTTCTAACAGTAATAAGATTAAACAAGGAGAAAAACTGCAGGTCTTCTCAGACATTAGTGGCATTATACTTGTGGAAAGAGAGCCAACAGTATCTACTAAATTAGGCATATCCTTTAACCTGACAATCTCATTCTTAAAAATCTATCCTACTGAAGCTGAAGCATCATTACTACAAGGAATAAAAAATTACACAAGAATGTTAATACAAGAATGTGATATTTGGCATTGTTTATGAAGCAAAACACTAGACCGCTTATCTGTAGAGGAATGTGTGAATAAATTGTCAAACCTCCATACTATAAATCTTCTACAGCTATTTTTTAAAATGAATTATAGTTGGGAAAATGCATCAGAAATATGATGGATTGATGGATAAACAGAGGGGTAATAGGTAAAGTAATATGTGATAAATATGACAAAATGTTAATTGTAGAATCTAAAATTCAATTCTTTCAATTTTTTTGTATGTTCATGTTTATAACAAACTGTTGGGGATCAAAATGATAAGTCAAATTTCATGTATTGGCCTAGAAGTAAGTTTTTTTAAAGTTGTAGGATAATGTCTATGCTATGATTCTGTTTTTGTGTTCAAGAGTCCCACCTCTAGAGCAAGAGTCTTGGGTCTGGAACACAGTCCAACACCCCCTAGCCATTTGACCTTTTACCAGTCACTTCCCATTCTGTGCTTAGTGTCACTGGTAGCAAATCTACCTCATTGTTGTTATGAGTAGATGAGTTAATACATTTAAGTTTCTCTAAAACAGTGCAGGCTTATAGTAAGTGTTCGATAATGTTATTATTAAATATGATTGAAGGGGAAAGAGGTTATGTGGGGTGGGAGAGAGCAAACAAATCTTTGCCTCTATAAATATGCTATAAATACAAATATACATATATTTGTATGGGAATGTTTGTTTGTATGTTTGGTAGAACCCCATGAGGGAAAAATCAGACAAATCCAGAAAGAGGGACATTTTCCAAGACAACTGGTCTGGAAAAAGTGGTGGAAAGACTGTTCTAGATTAAAAGACACAAAAGGCACATAACAACCATATGCAATGTGTCATCCTTGATTACCACCAGGTTTGAAAAAAATAGCTATAGAGCATATTGAATTGGGGAGACAATTGGGGAAATTTTGAACATAGGCTTAGAATTAGCTGATATTAAGGCAATTATTATTTGTTTTGTTAGATGTGACTATGATACTGTGGTTATGGAAAAGAATACTTTTCTGTTCTTTTTTAAGGTTATTCATGCTGAGGCGTTTGGGTGAGGGGGTCAAGGGGTCAAGATGTTGGCAGCTTACATTGAAATTGTCCAGCAAGGGGTGTCCCAGGTGGCTTAGTGGGTTAAGGATCTCAGCTCATGTCTTGGTCTCAGGGTTGTGAGTTCAAGCCCCATTTTGGGCTCCAAGATGGGCATGGAGCCTACTTTAAAAAAAAAAAAAAAGGAAAGAAAAAAAGAAATTGTTTAGCAAAAAGGTACATGGATAAAATGAATGTGGCAAATGTTGAAATAGGTAGTGAGTGTAATGTAAACTATCCTTCCAAGTTTTCTGTATGTTCGAAAAGTTTCTTCTCTTTTTTCTTAAATATTTACTTATTTATTTTAGAGGGGGGAGGGGCAGAGGGAGAGAGAGAGAACCTCAAGCAGACTCCCCATTGAGCACAGAACCAGAGACGGGACTTGATCCCACAACCCTGAGGTCATGATCTGAGCCAAAATCAAGAGTCTGACGCTTAACCAACTGAGCCACCCAGGTGCCCCATGTTTGAAATTTTTCTTAATAAAAAATTGATAAACAAAGTTAATTAGAAGGGTTTTAAAACACAGAGGTGGGATTTATGAACAACATTTGCAAAGGCCAGGAGACGTGCAAGTTCATAGTAAACATTGTCAATGCTTTGGTGTTAAGAGCAAAGGCATGAGTTGTAATAAGGTCAAACTGACTTCAGTATTTCTCTAAGTGGGGATCCAAGAAACTTGTACATCAGAATCACCTGGGAGCTTATTTTAAAATGCAGATCTCTGAGTTCCCCCATAGATGTCATGAATCAGAATCTTAAAGCTTAAAGTTTCTATGTGACTCTCAATTATGGTGCTCACTAAGCTCCCGCTGTCACAAGGTGAATCTGGACTGTTTAGTAACATAATAGATTCCCAGGCCCCTTGCCTGATAATTCTGATTCATTTGGGCTGGGGGCTTGAGAAGCTGTATATTTAGAAAATGCTCTAGGTTATCCTGTGATTGGATTAGTTTGGAAAACACTGAGTCAGAAAATTCTGAAGAGCGTCAAGGTAGAGTTTCCTAAACACGCTTGGTAAGAATCACCTGGGCTGCTGCGAGAAACCATTCATATTTGCAGCTCTCACCGAAACCTCCTAAATAGAATCTTCTGGGGTGGGCCTGGAAGTCCATATTTTTTGTCAAGAGCCTCTGTTGATTTTTGATACCAGACAAGTTGGGGGGGTGGGGGAGGGTATCAGCACACAGGTGTGCAAAACCATCTGGGAAAGAATGGCCTGTTGAAGCAATGGGGTCAGCCACAGAAGCAGTAAGAGAAGAGGGCCCACGAGAGCTCTCTCTGAACGAAAGAGAGCACCTGGGCGCCTGAGTGGCTCAGTCGGTTAAGTATCTGCCTCTGGCTTGTGTCATGATCTCAGCGTTCTGGGATCAAATCCTGAATCGGGCTCCCTGCTCAGTGGGGAGACTGCTTCTCTCTCTCTCCCTCTGCTGCTCCCCCTGCTTGTGTTGTCTCTCTCACCCTATCAAATAAAGAAATAAAATCTTTTTAAAAAGATTTTTTTTAAATTTTATTTATTCATTTGACACACACAGAGAGAGATTACAAGTAGGCAGAGAGGCGGGCAGAGAGAGAGGAGAGAGGAGGAAGCGAGCTCCCTGTTGAGCAGAGAGCCTGACGCGGGCCTCGATCCCAGGACCCTGGGATCATGACCTGAGCCGAAGGCAGCGGCTTTAACCCACTGAGCCACCCAGGTGCCCTAAAAAAGATTTTTTTTTTTTAAGAAAGATAACCCCTTTCTCTTTTTGGTTATTCAGGTCCATCTCTAAGCATCCTAGTCCCCACATTCCAGTGCCAAGAATCTGATTAGAGCTTGTCTTCCCACATGGAGTACCTACTACCCATGAAGACATGCTGCTGGGAGTGTGCAGATTTTTGGTGCCCTTGGAAGTTAGAGTCCTCACTGTAAATTAATACCCGGACATGCTAGATGTATGTGAAAACCTCACAAACGTGCTAAATATATGTCAACCCCTGAAAGATGGAACAATTCTTTTCTCTCTCTCTCTCTCTCTCTCTTTAGCCTGCAAAAAGCAAAGCCCTGATGAATTTGTAAGGTAAGTATGTCCCTTTGAATGTCTCTGGGAAAATACCCAGACATCACTCTTCAAGCAACTCCACACTCCACTTTCTCGTGAACTTCCAACATATTTAGACAAAGAGGGATATCTGTCACTGAAATAAGTTTGTTAGAGCCCTCGAGTGGCTCTCAGCCAGACACGCTGAAAATACGTCCTGCCTAATCTTGCAGGCTTCCCCACTTTACCTCACCCCCTGCACCCCCCGCCCCCCACCATTCACTTCCTCAAATGGGCCAAGCTCATTCTCTTCTGGAGGACTTTGCACTTACTATTCCTGGAGGACTATGTCTTTCTGGCTTCTCGTCCAGCCCTTCAAAAGGCTGACTCCTCCCTTTGCTCAAATGTCACCTTCTCAGAGAGGCCTTTTTAGACCACACTATCTGAAGTTGTGGCCCTTTCCTTCCAGGAGCAGGTACCACAAGGGAGACTGTAGTGCTTATTCATTGGTTTACTACTTCATTCTCTCTCGCCACTCACAAGTACAGGGACCGGCTCAGGACCCTCAAGTTTGTAAGCCCCACAAGGGCAGGACCCACAAGTACAGGGACCGGCTCAGGACCCTCAAGTTTGTAAGCCCCACAAGTGCAGGGACCCCACAAGTGCAGGGGCCCACAAGTGCAGGGACCGGCTCAGGACCCTCACAATCTTTCCGGGACCTATCGCACGGAAGTGCACAGTCAATATTTGTGAGTGGAATGAATGGTCTCAGGTTAGAAGCGACCTCAGTGCCCCGTCCTATACTTATATACCCTCCAACTGCGTTTCGAGACCCACTCCATGAGCATGTTTTTACCTAAACTTCAGCAAAATGAGAGTAGCAAGAACAACGTTTTTTCACTGTTCTAAATGTATTCAACTCAAACGGCTTCACTTTGAGATTTTGTTCTTGTATTGGGGGTATTAAATGATGATGGTAGTAAGGAGTATTTTGCTATTAATATCTTAGGTGGAGAGAGAAAAGAAAATCGGGTGACTTTAATTGGCCTCCGGGTTTTCCGTGAAATTCAGAAGTCTGCAAGTCAGAGGTCACATCGCTCCCTCTAAGCGGCTGTTTCGATGACCTGGGGTGGCCATTCGCACAGATAATCATCTGTGCTTTAAGTCCCCAGTTCATGTCTCTGTAACGTGCACCCGTGGCAGCCACCGACACGAACTGGTCAGCTCTCCCCCAAGGAGTCTGAGCCAGGACGGTGTGGCCGACTCCAGCCGCCACCTCTTTGCTCAGGGACACCCCACCCACTTAGTACGACTTTCTCAGAACTGTGCTGTTGGCTGAGGCCCTTCCTCCCTCTCTGCTTTCACCGTCCTTGTCTGAAGGCTCTCCCTGCCCGGTTCAGCTCCCTCCGCATGGAACCTTCTCGGGCATTTCCCCCAATAAATGGCTTACACATCTAATCCTGTCTTCTTGGAGGACCTTCCTAACAGACATCTTAGCCACTGGCTTAAAGTGACCCTGGGACTCCGACAAGGGATTCCAAGTGTGATCTGACCAGCTGTGCAACCAGGGATAGGTGGCAATCTTATTTCACCCACTATAAAGTAGAGAAAATACTCTTCATCTCCCAGGGCTGTTGGGAAACGTGAGTGAATTCCACGGGCAGTGCCTCCCAGTGCCTGACGCTCAGTAATGGCAGTGGCCTGTCCCCTACTCCCCATCCCCATGAGGGTACCGAAATGCCTGTTCAAACGCTGTTCTGATCTATGAAGAAACATTTTACACGTTCAAGGGAAAAGTGAACAAAAGTGTAGATTCTTTGAAAGCTATACATTTTAAAGAGCCTGAATGAAGGTCTCCTAGGGTAATCAGTGTAGTATCAGACGATCACGTGTAAAATGAGCTCTAGAACAAATTCCAGCTTCCAAAGAGCAGATGTTTAGGCAGGCGTCTGGGTGGAATGGGGTTTAGCTGAGCTAGAAACGTCGCTAGCAGGTGGGGGAACAATTTCCTGCTGGAAGGAGACGAGGGCAGGTGGTTCTCTGTCCACTATCCCCAGGAAGGGAGCAGAACCACTGATAGGCATGCGGTGAGAGTAGGCTGTTCAGGCGGAGATGCAGAGAAGGAAGCAACGGTGCAAAGATTAGACTCGGGCCACGACTGAGGAAGTCTGAAGACTGATTTAACCAAGTCAGCCTCTGCATCAGGATAGAAGTCTGTATTTGCCACTGGGGTCTAGTGTGCTTCCTGGAAATCAGACACAACTCTGGGAAAGTAGCTTCTGCATGAAAACTACTATTTAAGGGCGCCTGACTAGCTCAGGCCGTGGAAGCATGCAACTCCTGATCTCAGGGTGCTGAGGTCAAGCCCCATATCGGGTAGAAAGCTTACTTAAAAATGTATGTATTATTTACACACAATTGCAATGCTGGCTCTCATAAGTTCACTAGGAGGCCTGAACATAACCAGCACATTACTTGGCACTTAGGAAGTACTCATTAAATATTAGTTTTCCTTCTTTCTATGCCCAGGTTAGAGTGTGTTCGTTTGGCTACTTTACACCTTGGGGCTGCCTCACACAGAGACTTGCTTGGTTCACTCTTCAAAGACATGTTCTCTCCAAATGCATGGAATGAGGCCTAGGACAGGATTGCTAGGGCTTGAGTCAGGATTGGAGGGGATGAAGAGAGAGATGTGGAGGAAGGAACCGCAGAGCTGGTGACAGATGGAATGTGGGAAGGCTAAATCAGGAGTCAGGTTTGCTAAGATAGCAACAGGCAAGCCGGGTAAGGCCCAGGAGCCGTGGCTTGGGAGACTACGCTTGAGTTCAGCTCTCATCAGTAGAAGCTTAGAAACATCTCGGTGTTGGCAGGGGCACACGTGCGGATAGAAAGCCAGCATTCTGTGAGCCCAGGGTAGAGTGCTGATTGCCTGCACCAGCTTCCCGCATCTCAACCGGCCCCATGGGCCTGGGGAAGGTGGGGCGACTCTGGAGAAATCAGCTTTTGCTTTTCATTAGAGTTCTTAATTCTCTCAGGAAAGTTTTCACATTTTCTTCAGTTCCTCCATTTAAAGAATTCCTCCCCCCCCAAAAAAATTTCTTAAACCCAGTTTTAGGTCAATAGAATCCCACTATCCAAAGTCCCTGACGAGCAGTTATGATTAGTTATTGTTCAGGAGTTCAACTGGAATGTGAACTGGACAAGTATGTTGAATCCAGGAAGAAAATGGCTTTTTTTTTAATATTGTGGTATATATAAGCAAAACATTAAATTTAACCTTTTGGTAAATGATTCTGAAGTGTAAAACTCAGTGGCCTTAAGCACATTCACAATGTACAGCAGACCACCACTATTTCCAGAACTCCTCATCCTCCCAAACTGAAATTCTGTACCCATCAAAAAAACAACTCCCACTCCCCCCCACCCCATTCCCTCCCCATTCCCTCAGCCCTTGCTAGCCAGTATCTATTCTCTGTCTCTATGATGTATTCCTAGGGACCTCACAGAAGTGGAATCATGCAATGTTGTCCTTTTATGTCTGTCTTCTCTCACTTAGCATAATGCTTCCAAAACACATCCATATTGTGGTATGTATCAGAATTTCATTTCTTCTTAAGACTGAAGAGTAGTCTATGGGGCACCTGGGTGGCTCAGTGTGTTAAAGCCTCTGCCTTCAGCTCAGGTCATGATCTCAGGGTCCTGGGATGGAGCCCCACATTGGGCTCTCTGCTCAGCAGGGAGCCTGCTTCCCCCCCCCTCTCTGCCTGCTTCGCTCTGCCTACTTGTGATCTCTCTCTCTGTCAAATAAATAAATAAAAATCTTAAAAAAAAAAAAAGAATAGCCTATGAAGAAAGCTTTTGAAACAGCTTTCTCTAAGATGGAGTTAGATAAGAGGGGGTTAACTCTAGTTTTTAGAACTTAGGAACACTACATTTTTTATTNTCTAAACAATATAATTCAAACCAATTAACTGGTACAGTTATTTAAGTAAAATATAAATACTAGCAAATGAACCACAGTTTCAAACACAAACGCAGATGGAGTCACACTTTTTTAAAAATAGACAAACGTGTGAAGTATTAATTATAGTTTCTTTAAGTAAAACATCTCACAAGGTGTCATAGGTAAATTTTCAAATAAATACAATCAGAAGGTTAAATGTAAGCATTGTAAAACTACTCCCATTTACAGGATTTGTATAGGTCAGAATTGCAAAAGTGGGACCTCAGACCTTTTGGAGGGATAACTTGTCCCAGACTGGCATAAGAGAGTAAAAATCAGGGGCACCTGGGTGGCTCAGTCGTTAAGCGTCTGCCTTTGGTTCAGGTCATGATCCCAAGGTCCTGTGGGAAGCCTGCTTCTCCCTCTCCCACTCCCCCTGCTTGTGTTCCCTCTCTTGCTGTGTCTCTCTCTGTCAAATAAATAAAATCTTAAAAAGAAAAAGATTTATTTATTTTTTGGGAGGAGAGAGTCAGAGGGAGAGGGAAAATCTTGAGCAGACTCTCCCTGACCAGGGAGACCGATGCAGGGGTCCATCTCACAACCCTGAGATCATGACCTGGGTGGAAATTGGGAGTAGGATGCTTTACCAATGGAGCCACCAAGGTGGCCCTCAGGTCCTATTTCTACAATCTAATCAAATATCAGACTCCCCCTCCCCAGTATTCTTTTTTTTTTTTTTAAGATTTTATTTATTTATTTGACACAGAGAGAGAGAGATCACAAGTAGGCAGAGAGGCAGGCAGAGAGAGGAGGAAGCAGGCTCCCTGCTGAGCAGAGAGCCCGATATGGGCCTCGATCCCAGGACCCTGAGATCATGACCTGAGCCGAAGGCAGAGGCTTCAACCCACTGAGCCACCCAGGCGCCCCCCCCAATATTCTTTTTAAATTTTATTTAATTTATGTTTGTTTATAGATTTTGTAATACTTGCGGCATTAGCTTTGTTCTATTTGTGATTTGTTATACTTTCCCCCGGTATTCTTTGCAGCCCTCTCTGTATGAGAAGATCCTGCCATTTCTGGCACCAACAACCACTGTTGCACAGGATATGTTAGGTTAAATATTGATTAATCCCCCATTTTCCACACCCTCAAAATGTTCCCAGTCAGGAAAGTTATGAGAAACTGCCTGGTTACATATTTAAATTTTATTGCAAGATTTTTCAAAGCCTTTATTAAGCTAATGTTCATTATGCCTCTTCTGGAGAGTGTAGTCGAGGGCAGGCCCTAAATTTACTTGAGCCCAGAACCCATTCTTCATAGCGTAGTCTTGTCGTATAGTGTTGCCTGGACTATGTTTTAGGAAATGCTTGGCTCTGATAATAGGCTTGAGAAAAGCAATAAAAACGATGAAAGAATTTTTAAATTGTATCTACAGTTCAGTGATGAAAAACCATGAGTTTTTCAGACGAGGTAGGAAGGCGACTAGTGACTGAGAGTTTGAGCTTCAGGCAAAATAAAATACAGCAAAACTGGATTCAAATCCCCACTCTACCAGCAGGTAGCTGTGTAATAGGGGCTATTTAGCCTGTTGGTCTCAGTTTCTGTCTACCTCAGTAAATTGAGCCAGGATTACGGGAGATAATATCTAATTGTATCAATTAGAGTATAGCCAGGAGACAAAAACCACAACAATCATTTTACCAGCGCTTATTAATATAGTCGTTATCTGGAAAGTCGAAAGGAGAACACGAAGGTATTTCAGAGGTAGCAACTGCAGAAAGCAGCCACCATCCCCAGGGCTGGAGAAACAAAGTAAAGAAGGTGGAATTATAAAAACTGAGAAGATTGCAGGGGGAGGAGGGAGCCTCCCAGAGCTGAACTTCTCAGACCACTGAGGACGGGGTGCTGCTGGGCTGGGGCGGGTGTCCTGAGTGGGGAGGTGGGGAAGCAGGTCGGCAAATGTCGGAAGAACGGCCACGGCCACGGGGATTCAGCTGCTTGTCCTGGAATCGACCTCCACTGCCAGAAAGACTGAGATAATGCTCCCTGGAACAGGAAGCCCACAGGAAAGAGACGCAAGGAGCAAATCTTTTCTTCCTTTTACCTGCCACTCTCCCTCTGTTGCTCTGATTTGCAAAGCTTTATTTATTTTCTTTTTAAGATTTTATTTATTTATTTGACAGAGAGAGACACAGTGAGAGAGGGAACACAGGCAGGGGGAGTGGGAGAGGGAGAAGCAGGCTCCCCGCTGAGCAGGGCTCAGATCCCAGGACTCTGGGATCTTGGCCTGAGCAGAAGGCAGACGCTTAACGACTGAGCGACCCAAGCGCCCCTGATTTGCAAAGCTTTATAGGCAGCGTTGGGGAAGCATAAATGTGGTCTACAGAGTCTTACCCCAACATCACAAAGCAGAGAATCGAAGGATGGATCTGGAGCTTAGAGGCAAATCTTCATTGCTGGCACAAACACAAAGTGCTTAGATCAGGGAACCTAGATGACAGCTCTTCCTCCTCCTCCTAACCTGACTGACTGACTCAGTCCTATACCTGGGACAAATTTGCAGAATTTCTGTAGGACGTGGCCAGGATAAACACAGAAGAGATCAAATGCTAGAGGTTCACCCAATTACATAAAACAAACAAGGTAGGCATAATGTCACAGCTTAAACTTAAATGTCTAAAATGGAACTCTTGGTTTTGCACAGCCCCTTCTCCAAATGTGTTCCCCCTTTGTTTTTTAAAAGTGCAGTTCAAACAAGGTCACCTCCCTATTTGACTCTAGTTTCTTCCCACTGCACAGAAGACAGCCCCGGATCCTGCCATGGCCGATAAGGCCTGTCCTCTTTCTGACCCCATCCCCATGGCTCCTACTTGTTTCTTCAACTCCAGTCGCATAAGCCTTCTCTCTGTTCCTCCAACACTCAAGCTCTTTTTCACTTTGAGCCATTGCTCTTCTCGTTTCTTCCACCCAAGTGTCAGATCTCCCAGCACCACCATGAGATCACCACCAGATGACTAGTCTCCGCTGAGTCTCTGAGCCTTCTACCTTGACCCCTTCCTTCCCAACAACACACCAGTTCATTCTCCACAGCCAGCCAGCTAGCTTTATTGTTATTTTTTTTTATAAAGAGCAACTCAGATAAGGTCGCCTCTTTGCTTTAACTCTCCAGTATTTTCCCATTGTTGTTGTTTTTAATAAAACAAATCAAGTTAGTTCTGATTAAAACCCTTCAATGACTCCTCTTTATCTCACAATAAAACCTATCTCTTATCAAGCCCTTCCTGATCTTGCCTCAGTTTATCCAATGATACCCACTCTTGCCACATCTACTCAACATTTTGTCAAGTGTTTTCTGCATCTATTAAGATGATCTTTATGATTTTTATCCCTCATTTTGTTAATGTGGTGTANAATAAAACCTATCTCTTATCAAGCCCTTCCTGATCTTGCCTCAGTTTATCCAATGATACCCACTCTTGCCACATCTACTCAACATTTTGTCAAGTGTTTTCTGCATCTATTAAGATGATCTTTATGATTTTTATCCCTCATTTTGTTAATGTGGTGTATCACAATCATTGATTTGCATGTTGAAACCTCTTACAGGGGCGCCTGGGTGGCACAGTGGGGTAAGCCTCTGCCTTCGGCTCAGGTCATGATCCCAGGGTCCTGGAATCGAGCCCCGAATCAGGCTCCATGCTGAGCAGGGAGCCTGCTTCCCCCTCTCTCTCTGCCTGCCTCTCTGCCTACTTGTGATCTCTCTCTCTGTCAAATAAATAAATAAATAAAACTTAAAAAAAAAAAAAGAAACTTCCTTACATCCCTTGAATAAATTTCATTTGATCATGGTGGTTGATTGTTTTATGTGTTGATGAATGTAGTTTGCTAATATGTTTTGAGGATTTCTTTTTTCTTTTTTCTTTTTTTTTAAGATTTTATTTATTTGACCCAAAAGATCTGGCAGAAGATCTGAATAGGTATACAAATGACTAATAAACACATGAAAAGATGCCCAACATCACTGAGCCATTAGGAAAATGCTAATCAAAACCTCAATTATAGGGGCGCCTGGGTGGCTCAGTGGGTTAAAGCCTCTGCCTTCGGCTCAGGTCATGATCTCAGGGTCCTGGGATTGAGCCCTGCATCGGGCTCCCTGCTCAGCAGGGAGCCTGCTTCCTCCTCTCTACCTGCCTCTCTGCCTGCCTCTCTGCCTGTCTCTCTGCCTACTCCTAATCTCTCTCTGTCAAATAAATAAATAAAATCTTTAAAAAAAACACAAACAAACCACAATTATACTGTGAATGGTGGTTGCCTGGGGCTGGAGGGAGGCAGGTAGAGTTTGATGAGTACAGAGTTTCAGTTTTGCAAAATAAAAAAGTTCTGGAGATTTGTTGCACAAGAATGTAAATATACCTAACACTACCAAACTCTACATTTAAAAATGGTTAGGTTGATAAATTTAATATTATGTATTTTTTAACCACAATTTTAAAAGTTTAAATTATTTTTAAAACCCCACAATTAGGGACTTCTGGGCTGCTCAGTCGTTAGGCATCTGCCTTCGGCTTGGGTCGTGATCCCGGGTCCTGGGTTCGACCCCCGTGTCAGGCTCCCCGCTCGGCAGGAAACCTGCTTCTCCCCCTCCCTCTGCTTGTGTTCCCTCTCTCGCTGTGTCTCTCTCTGTCAAATAAATAAATAGAATCTTTAAAACAAAACAAAACAAAACACAATTATATCACTTCTACCCACTAGGATGGCAATAATCAAAAAGGTAATGAGTGTTGGTGAGAATGTGAAGAGATTGGAACCTTTTTGCATTGCTGGTAAGAATGTAAAATGGTACAGCTACTTTGAAAAATATTTGGGAAGTTTCTTAAAATGTGCAAAATATAATGATAAGACCTAACATTTCCACTTGTTGTTACATACCCAAGAAGAATTAAAACATATGTCCACACAAAAACTTGTAACCAATGTTCATGGCAGCATTACTCATAACAGTAAAAAAGTAGAAAAATCCAAATGTCCATCAACTGATAAATGGATAAACACAATGTGGTATATCTATGTAATGAAATGTTATTTGGCAATAAAAAAGTAAAATGCTGATTCATGCAATAACATGGATAAACCGTAAAAACATTATGTCAAGTGATGTCACATATTATGTAATTCCATTTGAGATTCTACATGTGATTCCATTCTATGAACTGTCCAGAATAGGCGAATCTATAGAGATAGGAAGGAGATCCATGGTTGCCTAGAATTGGAGCAAGACGGCAGGGATCGGGGGTGACTGCTGATGGACACAAGATTTCTTTTTGGGGGTAATAAAAATGTTCTGAAACTGATTGTAGTGGTGGTTGGAAAACTCTATACTATACTAAAACTGGTCACTCTATACTATACTAAAACTGGTCACTATACTAAAACTATTAAATAGCACACTTTGAATAGGGAAACTGCAGGCATGTAAATTATCTCCATTAAGCTGTTAAAAAGAAAAACAGACAAAACAAAAAAGGTCATGCAGCTTTTACCCTGTTCACTAGGAACACTTGCTCTTGGAATCCTGAGTCCCCTTTAAAGAAATCTGACTACAGTGAGACCACCAGGCTGTGACAAAGCCCAAGCCACAAGAAGAGGCTACAGGTCCTAGATCAGCCCTGCTTTCAAGTCATCACAACCAAGTCACCAAATATGTGAAGGAAGACTTCAGATGATTTTAGCCCTCTGGCCTTTGAGTCACACTCCCAATCATTTGAGTTTTCCCAACATAACTCCCAGGCAGGCCCATGCTTACCATATTCTGCCCCAATACCTGACCGCAGAATCTATGAGCACAATAAAATAGTGCTTGTTTTATACCACTCTGCTTTGGGATGGTTTGTAAATACCACTCTTCTGGCTTTCTTCCTACCTCACCATCTACTACTTAGTCTATAGGTTCCTCTCTAAACTCCCTGAATGTTCGAATATCTTCTCAGTCCGTGGACTTCTGTTCCTGGGCGTACTCCTTCAGCACCTCACACAGATCCACGGCTTTACATACCACATTGATGACCTCCAAGTTTATATTTTCAGCTGGACCTCTCCCCTGAACTTCAGAGTACTATCTTCACCTCTTATTTGATATTCTTACTTGGTTTCTAACTAGTAAAACAAAACTGAACAAAAACACAATTGCTCTTTTCCTCCAAACCTGCTCTTTTTCCAATTGGCTCCATCTCATCCTTGTAATTGGTAAGGCCTCTTTGCCTAGACACTCACATGCCTCATTTCCTGGCCACCTTCAGGTCTCTACTAAAACTCCTGGTAAGGGGCACCCGGGTGGCTTAGTTGTTGTGTCTGCCTTTGGCTCAGGTCATGATCCCAGGGTCCTGGGATCGAGCCCATCGTCGGGCTCCCTGCTTTTCGGGAGAGCCTGCTTTTTTTTCCCCCTCTCCCACTCCCCCTGCTGGTGTTTCCTTTCTCGCTGCGTCTCTGTCAAATAAATAAAGAAAACCTTTTAGAGCGCCTGGGTGGCTCAGTGGATTAAAGCCTCTGCTTTCGGCTCAGGTCATGATCTCAGCGTCCTGGGATCGAGGCCCGCATCGGGCTCCCCGCTCAGCGGGGAGCCTGCTTCCCCCTCTCTCTCTCTGCCTGCCTCTCTGCCTCCTTGTGATCTCTCTCCCTCTGTGAAATAAATAAATAAAATCTTTAAAAGAAAAAAAAGAAAATCTTTTAAAAATAAATAAATAAAAGTCCCGGTGAGGCCTTCCTATTACTACTATTTGAAGTAGTAACCTCACTTTCTTCCTTCACAGTCCCTATATGCCCAACCGAGCTTTGATTTTCTCCGTAGCCCTTCTCTCCACCTGATGTGCTATATCTTTTACTTATTTGTCTCTCTACTAGAATGTAAGTGGCACAAAGGTAAGTATCTTGCCTATTATTTTCACTGCTATATTCTCATGCCTGTGTGATATCTTTGGCACTCAGTAATTAATTATTGAATGAATAAGCAAATGAGTTCAGGGAGCATAGATGAGATCAAGAACACAGGAAGAGTGTTGGCCTTGAAAGTAGATATAATACACCTCCTATTTTAGGGAAGAGAGAAAAGAAAGTCCACTGGCTAGGAACATCTAAACAAAGTAGTAACAGTAGTATGTATCACACACAGGGCTTCCTCTGTGCTCTGCCCAGGTCTCAGCACTTTATACATTATTAACTGGGCTAATCCTCCCAAGAGTCTACAGGTAGGTTCTATTATCACCATTTCTATAGACGAGGAGACTGAAGCAGAGTGAGGTAAGTAACTTGTCCAAGAGCCAAGTGGCAGAGCTGGGATAAAAACCCGAGATACAGGACTTCAGGCTCTATCACCTTAACCTCCATACCATACTACCTCTTGAAGGTTCTTTGCTGGAAGTGATACAGGACTGGTGGGATACAGAACATGAGAAGAGTGGAGGAGGTTTGCAATAGCAATTGGGAGTTCAATAGGGGGTCCAAGGGGAAAAAAAATGAAAGGATTGTTGAGCAGCAGTGAAGGCCTGGACACAACTAAACAGTGTGGCTCTGTGGTAGACTCCATTAATTGCTTAATTCACTTGACCTTCTGTGGTAACAGCAGTGAAGAAACACAGCTGAGTTCAGCCAAGTTTGTGGGTTGATGGGGCAGGTAGAGCAGAGAGATCAAGAAAGCAAGCTAAGATAAAAACACATTTGTTTACCCAAAGAATAAAAAAATACAGATTCAAAGGGGCACATACACTCCAATGTTTGTAGCAGATTATCAACAATAGCCAAACTATGGAAAGAGCCCAAATGCCCATTGACTGATGTGGCATATATGTATAATGGAATATTACTCAGCCATCAAAAAGAATGAACTTTTGCCATTTGCAAGGATGCAGATGAAGTTAGAGTGTATTAGGCTAAGTGAAATAAGTCAGTTAGAGAAAGACAAATACCGTATGATTTCACTCGTATGTGGAGTTTAAGAAATAAAACAGATGAGTATATGGGAAGGGAAAAAAAGAGAAGGAAGCAAACCATAAGAGACTCTTAATGATAGAGAACTGAGAGTTGATGGAGGGGGTAGGGAGTGGGATGGGCTAGATGGGTGATGGGTATTAAGAAGGGCACTTGTTATGATGAGCACTGGGTGTTATATGTAAGTAATGAATCACTAAATTCTACTCCTGAAATCAGTATTATACTATATGTTAACTAGAATTTAAATAAAAATTTGAAAAGAAAAAACACATTTGAAATAGTGAGCAGGGAACCCACGAGCAAGTTAATGAATTATTAGAATAAACTCAGGGACCCAGGAACTAGAGGTCATGATGACAAGGATGAAGATTCAGGAGGAATATAACACAGGGAGGTATGTTCAAAATCTGGGAAATACCCCTTGGGCAAAGAATAAAAATAAAAAAAATATAAAAATCTGGGAAATGGAGTTAGGGAATTATCCAGTGACAGGGCCTATCTGAGGCAGAACAGGAGGCTGAAATCATCTCCTCCTACCCTTCCTAAACCCAGTATCTATGTTGATACTTCAAATGCCCACAAACCAAGACAAGGCTCTTCACACCACAAAAATGGGAGGGCTTAAAAAATACAGTTGCGGGCGCCTGGGTGGCTCAGTGGGTTGAAGCCTCTGCCTTCGCCTCAGGTCATGATCTCAGGGTCCTGGGATCGAGGCCCACGTCGGGCTCTCTGCTCAGCGGGGAGCCTGCTTCCTCCTCTCTCTGCCTGCCTCTCTGCCTACTTGTGATCTCTCTCTCTGTGTCAAATGAATAAATAAAATCTTTAAAAAAAAAAATACAGTTGCTCCATGGGAGATAATTCAACGACTTGTGTTGAGTCCTTGAGTTTTTAGGTTCCTCCTCTAGAACTGGTTTGGACAGTAAGAGCCCTTGCAGGTGCTAAGTTGGGAAGAAAGAGTCACTGAAGGAGAAGGTGGCCAATCACCTGTCAGGTCTGCTTAGTGTAGGCCTGGGTGGGATTTTTGGAAAGCAGCAACTAATCTGTATCAACCAAATATTTTCTCTAATAACCCATTCAAATAAAATGCTTTTGTAGATGTTCTCACAAACGTCACATGTTCACTGCTACTGGAAAATTCTGCCATGAGCCTCTAGGAGTCAGTGTACATGTTTCTACTTGATTACCTGCCAAATTCCTTGTATTTATTACCACCAAGTGCAGGAAGATCAATTACTTTAGTCACAGTAAGAGAAGCTAAGGGCAAATCATCTTTAAGAGTTATAAAAAATGATGGGCAAATAAAGAAATTCCATACCATGGAATATTAGCTTTTAAAATGAAGGAAATTCTGACTCCTGCCATAGCACAGATGAACCTTGAAGACATTGTACCCAGTGAGTTAAGTCAGATTCCAAAGGACTAATATTACATGATTCCAGGTATATGAAATACCTAGAATAGTCAAATTCATAAAGAAAGAAAGCAGGATGGTGGTTACCAGGGGTTGAAAAGAGGAAGAATGGGGAGTCAGTGTTTAATGGGTATGGAATCTCAGCTCAGGGTGATAGAAACATTCTGAAGATGGTTACTGACAAGTCACACAACAATGTGAACGTACTTAATGTCACTGAACTGTACACTTAAAAAATAGTTAAAATAGTAAATTTTCTGTTATTGTATATTTTGGTACAATAAAACAGTTATGAAGAATGGAGGAAGATTGCAGGTGGAAATCTATCGCAGATGAGAAAGCAACCTTAAGGTTCAGACCATTTCAGTACAAACAGATCTGTAAAGAGCAGCAGGATGGCTGACATGGACAAAGTGATCTTTGAGGATTCCCCCAACTTACAGCACAGAATGAGTTTCCTAGATGAGCTGGTGTGAGCTAACTGCTGCAGAGACTGTAGCTTTCGCCAGCCCCTGCTTCCAGGGGCAGGGTTAGAACAGAGCCCTCGGAACCTCCGAGGTAGGACGTGTTTCTAAAATGCTGCCAGTGCTCCTTTGAGGCACAGATACTTCGAGGTCAGAAGTCTTGCCTGATTCTCTGTAGCCCAGACAGCCAAAAGGGATCTGGCCCCTGGGAGGTATTTAATACATAGCTACTGAGCAGAGATGAAAGTTTGATTTGGTTTATAAAATGGAGAATAGGTAATGTCTTTTTCAGAGTGTTATATTTGATCAGAATGAAATGAAACTATGTAGAAACACTGATACAAAGATAAGGCATTATTCTTAATACAAACAGGACAAAGAAGTCTCGAAAATTTCCCTGAAGTTCAGTTTATTTGCCATGATCTAATTTCTTGGTGAGTGGAAGGTAATTTCCCCTGAAGACACAGAAAAGCTCTGATTTACCTTTTTCTCCTTTGTCATCTTGGAAAGCAGGGGGGATGGGGCTTTTTGCCTATCAGGTTACTACTCTAGAGGATATGGGTTTATTTGGAATAAAAATACAGTAGAAAAAAATAGTTATTTGTTTCTCTTAACAGTTTTTCTGGGTCTAAAACCTCTCTGGTTTTAGATGGATTTGCTACACAGGACGAAATCTAAGGTAAGGCATTACGAGTCTCACAGTTCTTCCCTGATAGGTCACATTCTGCTAACCTAATCATTTGACAATAAATTTAATTATCCAAGAAATTTTATTATCCAAGTTTTAAACATCTGCTTCCTATAGATGAATATCATTTTAACCTATGATACACTGAGAACAGACAAGAACTGTATCTTGCATTTATGATTTAAGGTGCTATATTAAAATTAAGACTTGTGATTATGTGACTATAAGGAAAATTTGACAGATATTTATAAAAACTATTATTTTAGGAAAAGATTTAGAGTTAGAAGCCCTTTCCAACTCCTTTTTATTAAGAACGACTGTTTGGGGCGCCTGGGTGGCTCAGTGGGGGGCGCCTGGGTGGCTCAGTGGGTTAAAGCCTCTGCTTTCAGCCCAGGTCATGATCTCAGGGTCCTGGGATCGAGGCCCGCATCGGGCTCTCTGCTTGGCAGGGAGCNCCCAGTGATTTCAGATGGCACCTTCATCATATTTGTATAGATAGTTGGGAAACATACAATTGCTTTAGGAAGAATTCAGTTTTTTCCCAATTGCACTCCAGATGATGTCGAAGGCAAAACATCCAGAGATCTTGACTTTTACCTCCTCAGATTTTAGATGGATTGTTTTTCAGAATTTTCCTAATCAACATCATGTGAATTCCTCTAGCTGATAAAAGGCCAAACATTTACATTCTTCCCAAGAGTTGAATGTATTTTTATGTATTAACACAGATGGTATTCCAGTATTTAGCATACGGAACAGGAAGGAATTATTTTCATCATCCATGTACCATACAAACACGAAGTTAAAATAGAATTTTCACTGATGCTCAACTCTGTAGATTCCATGTTATGATCAATTCCAAGAACACAAATTTCTACATCTTCAGTGGAAAGTATACTTTTCAGTCGTAACAACACTCTCAAAGAGCTTTCAGTTTGTCTTTCTCTGGCTCCTTTTGACTGCAAAGTGTAAAAGACTCCTGAACGAACTGCCTGCACATGGGGCACTGCTGGAAATAGCGAACACAGCCGTCACACAAGCATGCGTGCCGACACGGCAGCAGCACCCAGTTCACAGTTCCGTTCTGGCAAACCACACAGTCCTTGCTGTTCTCCTCTGGAGGCTCCGCTTCGCTCTCGGACAGCCCGGCCTTTTCCAGCAAACTGCGCTCTCTGCTTTTTTCTTCTGGAGAGGAATTGCTGGAGGGAGTGGAATTATTATTTGCAGACATGAAGAGTTGCTGAAAATCAAAGACACAAGGTTAAGGATAATCACAAATGACAATTACTTTTTTTTTTTTAAAGATTTGATTTATTTGAGAGAAAGAGAGAGAGAGGGAAGCCGACTCTGCGCTGAGCATGGAGCCCAATACAGGCTTGATCCTATGACCCCAAGGTCATGACCTGAACAGAAATCAAGAGTCAGACACCCAACCGACTAAGCCACCCAGGCATCCCAACACTTAATCTTTAAATGTGGGAATCATAAAAGCTGCTAAAAATTTGTGAGCTAGCAAACCCAATAGCAAATAATAGCTAACTTCTGTGATAACTGAAAAATATTATCTCCTTATACATGGTCATTCTTTGAAACTCTGCAGACAAAAGGGAGAGATAAGACAACAGGGTACTTACCTTAAGATCATGAAATTGACCTTGAGCCAGGAGTAAATATTGATACAATATTCTACAGGAAAGTTTATAAGTCTTATCAGGAATATGAATTACTGACACCATGGAAATCTAAAATAAAAATTAAATACCAGTCAGTATTTAACCTCCTTACATTATTTCACAGGTATGTGAAATAAAAGAAAAATAAAAGGTTGATAAATTGGAAAACCTACAATAATTGATTTAAATAATACTCACTAAAGAGGAACCAGTTATGGAACACATTTTTGCCCGTTATTTTTAATTACACTCAAAGTTACAAATTTAATGCGATCCCAACAAAAATACCAATGAGCTTTTTCATTGAGTTATATGAGTTGACTCTAAGATTCTCATGAGGAAAAATAACACATAAGAATAGCTAGGAAAATACTGGTACAAAGCTGTGGGGAGGATCGAGCCCAGACAGACATTAAGACATAGTACAAAACCTCTAAAGTTAAAACAGTACAGACACATGAATAGACAGGTGGCTAGACCAGAACAAACAGTCCAGAAACAGACCCAACTATCTATACAAATATGATGAAGGTGCCATCTGAAATCACTGGGCAAACAGTCTTTTTTAATAAAAAGTATTGGGACAACTGGATAACTATTTGGAAAAATATAAAATTAGATGCATTCCTCAAACCATACATAAGAATAAACTCCAAAAGCATAAGAAACCTAATTATAAAAAATAAAACTATGCAAGCACTAGAAGAAAACATATGCATTCCCTTTTATTCTCAGTATAGGGAAAGACTTTGTATGACTGAAACCCAGAGGCAGATGCATCTGACTATATAAAAATTTAAAGCTTGTATGACAAAAAGCCCCATAGGCAAAGTCAAAAGACATCTGATGAACTGGAATAAAATATTCACAATGTCCCTAATTTATGAAGAACTTTTAAATATTGAAAAAAGTAACCAAAAATCCTATTAAAAAATGGCAAAAGACATCAACAGACAATTCACACAAAATTATAAACATGGTCCTCAGCCATATTAAAAGATGTTCAATTTCACTTATAATATGATAAAAGCAAATTACAACTTCACTAAGATATCATTTCTCACTCATTGGATTAATAGATTTCAAATGTTTATCAATAAAGTCTATGGGGAAAGAGTCACTTTCATATATTGCTGGAGGAAATGTATAAAAAAAGAAAAAAAGGTACAACTCCAAGGATATAAACCCAGTGGAGGGGAATATGGTAATATGTATCAAAATGACATACCTTTACCCTTCTACCATACAACCTCAACAATACGAAAACACATATGCACAGGTTATTCTTTGCAAAATTATTTGTTATTGCAGAATACTAGAAATTACCTGAATGTCCAGCTACAGGAGACTGGCTAAATAACTATGGTACCTATACATCCTATGTACCACTGAGTGCTACGCAGCCACGGGAAAACAATGTAAGGAAGAGCTCTATGAGCTGATCTGGAGTGATCTCCAGAGATATTATGAAGTACAAAAAACAGGAACATGTATAGTATATAAAGTGTGATACCTTTTGAGTAAGAAAGAAAATAAGAAATATATGCATTCGTATTTTCTCATCATTACAATAAGAAACAGGAAGAATAAACCAGAAAACAATAAACTTGGTTATCTACAGGAATTAGGGTGTAGGGGCTCCTGGGTGGCTCAGTTATTAAGCGTCTGCCTTGGGCTCAGGTCATGATCCCAGGGTCCTGGGATCGAGCCCCGAGCCCCGCATCGGGCTCCCTGCTCAGCAGGAAGCCTGCTTCTCCCTCTCCCACTCCCTCTGCTTGTGTTCCCTCTCTCGCTGTGTCTCTCTCTCTGTCAAAAAATAAATCTTAAAAAAACAAAATAAAACCTAAAGATTTAAAGAAAAAAAAAGAATTGGGGCATATAAGAATGGAGGGGCACCTGGCCAGAGTGGAGCATGCAACTCTTGATCTTAGGGTTGTGAGTCTGACCCTCATGTCTGGAGTGGAGATTACCTAAAAGTAAAATTGTAAAAAAAAAAAAATAATAAAGAGGCATTGTGGGAAGGGATGAGAGCAACACCTGAGTACATTTCCTCTTTATACGGGTTTTTCACTTATTGGAGAACTAATCCAAGTAATTTATGGACACAGAATTTGATTATAAACTCTTGGGCAGAAAATAAGGAGAGGGCAGTTGAGCACCAAAATAATTAAATTCAGTAACGAGTAATAAATCACTGGGGGAAAAAAGAAATTCATGAGGTCATACGGATAATAAGTAAAAAAATAAATGGTTGTAGTACAATACTGTATTATAGTATAGTACAATACTACTTATAGTACAATACTTGTACTTGCTTATAGTACAATACTGAGGGCTAAATGAAGAGCTGGAATTGGAAAATAATCATTTCGCACCCATGACGGTACAGATAAAATCTGTTATGAATAATCAATGGAGGGTGCCTGGGTGGCTCAGTGGGTTAAAGCCTCTGCCTTCGGCTCAGGTCATGATCTCAGGGTCCTGGGATGGAGGCCCGCATCAGGCTCTCTGCTCAGCAGGGAGCCTGCTTCCTCCTCTCTCTCTGCCTGCCTATTTGCCTACTTGTGAACTCTCTCTCTGTCAAATAAATAAATAAACAAATAATCTTAAAAAAAAGAATGATCAATGGATATTAAATCCAGGGGGGAAATTTTCATAAAGACTGGGATTTTGTGTGGTCTTAAAAGTGTCCTCCCCCGAACTGCTTACCATTTTCAAGGGGAGGGGAAAAAAGGGAGGGGAAAAAAGAGAGCAGAGGAGAAAGGAGACAACCAACCCCTTGCTGAGAGANTGTGGTCTTAAAAGTGTCCTCCCCCGAACTAATTACCATTTTCAAGGGGAGGGGAAAAAGGGAGGGGAAAAAAGAGAGCAGAGGAGAAAGGAGACAACCAACCCCTTGCTGAGAGATCAAAATTAACATCGTCAATGAGGGGAAAGAACTGCATGTGCCTCCAAAGGCAATGCCCTGAAAAGCACACGTCATCACCCCTGCAGTAGACCGGCTGCAAATGTACAACTCCAATCTGATCATGATGAAACATCGGACAAACAAAATGGGAACTGTCCTATTTTATAAAAAGGGTGTATGTGACCATATTCTTCAAAAATGCTAATATTGTAAAGGACAAACACAGGTTGTGAAAATGTTCTAGATTAAAGGAGGCTAAAGATATACAACAAATAGACTATCTGACTCCAGACTAGAACCTGTACTGGAGGAGGAAACGCGCTGTAAAGAACACTGATACCTTCACTGACATATTGAAATATAGGTCATAGATTGGATAAAATATTTTATCAATGTTAGATTTATAAAGTTGGTAACTATATTGTGTTTATACAAGAGCACATTCCTATTATTAGGAAATACACACTAAGGTATTTAGGGGTAAAGAATCATGCATACAACTTATTCTTGATTCATTTAAAAAAAAATAATACCAATCCAGCAAATGTCAACAATGAACAGGAGACTTGGGTAAAAGGTATAGGGGGTGTTCTTTTGGTTTTCTATTTTTGCAAGTTTCTAAAATTACGTCCAAATGAGAAGTTTAAAGAAAGAATCCTACTGAGGTTGTAAACATATAATATTCTTTACAGCTTTATAAAGATGTAATAATTTGGCAATGGCTTCAGAAGTTGTAATACTGAACCAAAATGACAGGACTGGTAGAAGGCAGTAATATTATCACCTCATACAAACAATCCTGCCATTAGATTTAATATTAAAAGCTTCAGAAGCTACTATCATGCTAGTTATAAATATATATGTAGCTGTAGATATATATATATATATACACACTTTTTAAATTTACTTTTTAAAAAAAGATTTTATTTATTTATTAGAGAGAGAGAGAGAGAGAGAGCGAGAATGGGAACATAAGCAGGGGGAGTGGGAGAAGGAGAAGCAGGCTTCCCGCCAAGCAGGGAGCCCGATGCAGGGCTCGATCCCAGGACTCCGGGATCACGACCTGAGCCGAAGGCAGAGATGCCTAATGACTGAGCCACCGAGGCGCCCCACTGTAGATATATATTTGATATGGAAAAGATGCTCAAAATACACTAAATGAAAACAGGTCACAAAATAGTACATATAATTTAATCCTGTTTTTGTTTAAAAATTATATATTATGAAGATCTGCAAAGATATAAATAGTCACAGTGGTTAACTTTGGATGATAGAATATAGATAATTATGCTTTTTTCCTTTTGGTTTATCTAGATTTTCTAGTTCTATTTCCTGTCACAAACATGTATTATTTGAGTAACAGAGAAAATACAATTGAGTAAAAATGAAAAAGAATGTCAAAATCAAAACATTGCCATAATAACCCCTGCTTCTACCTAAAATAACAAACTGACTACACTATCAAAATGTAATTTTTACTGCTACAACAGAAATGGTAGAGCTTAATTTTTTTTTCTTTAGATTTAGACTCTGACCTCCAGATAAAATAGTGAAAAACCAAATGCTCAGTTTGCTTTTAAAATTAAGAACAGAGATTAATACAAACTATGCTAACAAATATGCTTTAGTTCCATTATTAGGACCACTCTGTGTGATTAGAGATGGAGAAGGAAGATCAACAGGAAAAAAAGGGAGGACGTCTGCTGATGAGAAGAAAGACCCAGAGAAGGAGACTCTAAAAGGAAAAGAGAAAATGCCTATTAACCCTCGAGGGCTGGCCACCCCAGCTCCCCTGTGAGAATGCACCTCCCACAAGTACAGCTCGGCCACACCGTCTTCATTCCACTTGGATCAGGGGTCTGAGAGCAAATCTTTCCCTGTTTATAATGCCATTGACTTAAACACTGGAAAGTGGTTAAAATGGTAAATTTTATGTTATATATATTTTAACACACACGCACACACACACACACACGCACACCTCTGTTTAGACTGAGGAAGAAAGTTAGAAAACAAAGACTCTGAGTACCTTAAATAGATAGAGGTTACCCTCAGTGAGGGGGAATGAAGCCAAACGGGCAAGCTGGGAGGAAGCTGACAGATATGACCCTTTCTGCTCTGAATGAGAGGAAGGAAGGAAGGAGCTTAGAAGACACGGGTGACATGGTGGTGACAGAAGGGTTACCTTGCTGGGGCAGGCTGGGTAATGAAGCTGGAAATATGAAACACCAACTAACAGGTCTTATTTATCTTCAACTGAACAGGGTGAGGGGGAAGAGGGGAGGAGGGGGAGGAAATCAGAGGCTCTCTCATATGGGCTCCTCATGCACAAGTAACTGACTTGCTGTCAAGCTCTATGAGGCTCACTAACATTGCTTGGTATGACTTTGGGTTGTTTTTTGTTGTTGTTTTGTTTTTGTTTCTGTTTCTGTTTCTGTTTTGTTTTGTTTTGTTTCCACTTATCACATTTATTGAGCACCAACTGTGTTCCAAGCACTGTGTTAGGTTCTGGAAATATACTGCTCTTAGTATGACTTATTTGGAAAAAACAAATCGACTTCAGTTTACTGGAACTTCAATTTGGTAAGATTAAAACCCCAAACTGTATGAGCAGGATCTAGATTTCTCAATAAGAGTCTGAATTTTCCAAATGCAAGAAAATGTACATTTGTTTCGAGGAGATAATCCTTTAAAAAAATTTTTTTTTCTAAAGGTACTGGCACAGGACTACAGAGGCTTACTAGTTCCATCTCTTCCTGAATGACTGGGAGTTTTCTTCAGACTCCCATTTCAGTCTTTGTAAGAAGAGTATTTGCACTAACACAAGGTGGTTGGAAGGAGTAAACAAGCTAACGTCAGCCAGTGTACTGTATATGTTACAAAATATCATAAAAATGTTACCATATCTTTATTAATAAGCAGATCGATATCATGCACTTCAGAAAAGTAGTAAACTGGGTATAAGGGCATTCTTACCATGAAACAGGTTCACCAAAAGTTTATTCCATGTATAAGCTTCTACCATACTCAGAGGAATGTCAGGGCTCAGGTCCTCTTGGACCCCTAAGATGCTTTTATCTTACTAATAGGGACAAACTACTAGACTAAAGAAATAAGAGCACATAATGAGAAAAGGAGATCACTGTAATTATTGAAAATACGAGGATCAAATACATAGAAGATCATACCCCTTGGGCAAATAATAAAAATAAAATTAAAAAAAAAAAAAGAAAATACGAGGATCAAATACGTAGAAGATGTAGGTGCAGCAGGGGCTATCATGGAAACAAGATGATTTGCAACCATGTATAAAGAAAAGAGGGAAGATGGTCTTAAAACTGAGCACTTCAGATGATTACAATGCTTATTCATTCGGTGCTAAATATGCTAAGAATAAACATGCTTCCCAAAAGGCTTTTTTCTATCTAGCAAACATGACAGAATACAGAATAATACAATTAACTAAATTCAATTATAAGGTGCCTTTTGCTTTCTAAATAATATCATATTCTTGAAATGTATATATATATATATACACATACACAAAACATATATAACAAAGTCATACTCTGAAGGAGCTGTTACATGTATAAAAATCATACAGATGTACTTTCCAGGTATTCCTTCTTCAAGAAAAATGAGTCTGGGCCAAATGTATAGCCTCAGAAATTAAAATAAACCTTTTTCTATTCACCAAATAATTATGACCCATCATTCGAATAACTTAAGGGATGCTTCCAGAATTTTAAAGTTACTTACAATATCATAAATTTCTCGGTCATCCTCATCAGCTAGGGTCAACAGTGCTACCAATGGATAGCGAGATCTGGGCACTGTACCCAAGTCTTCAATTTTAGTATCTCTTGGTAACTGGCAATATATTTCTTCTTTGCTGTCCTTTTTGATACTTTTTGAAAATGTAAAGGTAAATTGCCACTATAACCCAAGATACAGTAATACACCAAAGGTGATCAATAATAACTGAGCAAATACTTTACCCATAAAAAAGTCTAATGTCTAAAATTTTCATTGGTCAACGGATATATCAGATAAAAGGATACAAATACTGCTCTTGATAGAGATATTCACTATGCAGAGCATCTTCCAGGGCTCGGGGGGTGCTTATTCGGAAGCAATAAAAGTGCTTCTGCAGAGCTTCATATAATTTTTGAACACTGCACCCCCAGTAGCATGTCAGGAGGCTATCTTCAAGGCAATCTGTTGTCAAAGTTATGCCGGCTATAGAAAACAAAGAAGAAAAGAAGACAAAGAGAAGAAAATTACCCAACGTAATCTCTCACACAATTATACGCAGTGAATAACAAAAGCTTCCTTTTGGAGGCTGGCCTGGCTGATGGCAAGGTAAAGGAACTCATTAAAGGGCACATGCCTGTAAATGAAGGAACTGGTCCCTAAACAAGTGATAGGAAAACCTCAACATCTACACAATTTTGAAGCACTCTTAGTAAACTTTTATTTATACATTTACACTTGGAAATTATCAAGTTAATATTTTGGGGTGGGACTCAGAGACTTCTCCTATATAGAGTTTAAAAACTGAAATATAGTTCAGTATTGATAACCTACCACTCTAATAGCACATGTAATCCTAACGACAAGAAATAGTAGAGCTGTCTCCAAAAGTGGATATACACAACCTTGTAACTGTAAGAAACAGCAGGACTGTCTCTGAAAGTGGATACACATAACTCATGGGGTCCACAAGATGATCACTGGAGTAGAAAAAATATGAAAAAGAAATCAAGACTTACTAATACTAATATACACACTGACAACATTTATACTCTTGTCACACAGTTTCCACATGATATGCAAAACATCCTAAGGAAAGAGTAGGAATTCGAAAACATGAAGGGCTTAGAAGCAATGCCCTCATTCATTTATTTGCTTTCAGCATAATAAAACATTGTAATAAAAATTGTAATCAATTTGAGTAAACCTGCTTAAGTGGAAAAAGAATTTATAAGTGGGTATACAAATTATACTGTTTTACCTATTTATTAAATGCTCACATAGGACTTACTATTACCACCCATACGATTTTTTCCCTTGTTCAAGCCAGTTGTAGCAATACCAAGTTCAAGGGCAGCATATAGGGTCTTACACTGCTGGCAGTGAAACTGCAGCATCTGGTGCTCAGTGGCAGAGGTGACCTTGCAAGACCAAAAGTACACGGTCTGGGGCATGTTCCTTGCTGAACAGCCTTGGTCTCTGATTCTGGGTCTCTGAACCTATCGGCAATTCTGTAAGCTACCCAGTATCCTCTGATTGGAGTCATTTCTGTTACTTGCTAATAGGAATTCTGATGGATACATTATGTAGTTTTAAAAAGGTGATCAATGGGGTGGCTGGGTGGTTCGATCAGTTGGGTGTCTGACTCTTGATTTTGGTTCAGGTCATGATCTCAGGGTCGTGGGATGGAGCCCTGAATCGGGCTCTGCACTCAGTGGGGAGTCTGCTTGAGATTCTCTCTCTCCCCCTCCCTCTGCCATTATCCCCTGCACTCACTCTCTTTCTGTAAAATAAATAAATAAATCTTTAAAAATATATATATAAATCATCCCTTAAAAAAAAAATAGGGGCACCTGGGTGACTCAGTCATTGGGCGTCTGCCTTCAGCTCAGGTCATGATCCCAAGCTCCTGGGATCGAGCCCTACATTGGGCTCCCTGCTCGGCGGGAAGCCTGCGTCTCCCTCTCCCACTCCCCTTGCTTGTGTTCCCTCTCTAGCTGTGCTTCTCTGTCAACTAAATAAAGTCTTAAAAAAAAAATTAAAAAATAAAATAAAAAGGTGATCAAGAGTATGTGTTAGAAGGATATACACAAGGGGCGCCTGGGTGGCTCAATCTCTGGGTGTCTGCCTTCGGCTCAGGTCATGATCCCAGGGTCCTGAGATCGAGCCCCACATCAGGCTTCCTGCTCTGCTGGAAGCCTGCTTCTCCCTCTCCCACTCCCCCTGCTTGTGTGTCCCTCTCTCGCTGTGTTTCTCTGTCAAATAAATAAAATCTTAAAAAAAAAGGGGGGGGATATACACAAACACAAGCAGATGCTCTACAGGATACCAAAAATTCAGTTTTTTACTTTTCTTCTCCGTAGTTATTAGTATGTACATAGAGTTTCAGATTTGGAGTATGTACAGTAGCAGCGACACAGGATAATTTCCAATCATAGTTAAGCAAAACTTTTAATTGGCAGGAACATAGCATAGGTAATTGGAACAGAATTTGATTTCAAAGTTCTATGTGATTCCAATCATCAAGTATTATTCAAGGATGGGAAATTTAATTAGGTATAATTTTTCAATTAGCTATTAAATAGCCAAAGAAAAACACTCTATTAATACAAATTTAAATATATATTTAGGGGCGCCTGGGTGGCTCAGTGGGTTAAGCCTCTGCCTTCAGCTCAGGTCATGATCTCAGGGTCCTGGGATCGAGGCCCGCATCGGGCTCTCGACTCAGTGGAGGGCCTTCTTCCTCCTCTCTCTCTCTGCCTGCCTATCTGCCTACTTGTGATCCTCTCTCTCTGTCAAATAAATAAATAAATAAATAAATAATATTTTTTAAATATTTATATAGATTTAACATATAATTATGTTAATTCATACATTATATATTAAAACATATNTATTTTTAAAATATTTATATAGATTTAACATATAATTATGTTAATTCATACATTATATATTAAAACATATTAATATGTCATATTCATATATACTATTTATATTATCCTACATAACAATGTTTATATATTTAAAGTTAGTATACATATTAAAAATCATACATCCTTTTCTCTATGTCACCACAGAACCATACAACATGAGGGAAGGGAGAAAAGCTGAAGAGGTACAAAAGGGAGAAATAGAAAAGGCATATAAAAGAAAATGATTTCTTAATATTCTTGGCAGAAATGTGTAAATGTGAAAAGTTGTTATGTATGGAGCTCTAGTTATATCAAAATGCTGGAATGCACCCAAATGTCCAACAATCGGGGAGTAAATGAATAAAATGTGGAATATTCTATGAAGTATTATGGAGCTTAAAAAAGAACTGAGGCATGGCAAAATATATGCATATACTATAGTGGGATGATCTTCAGAATATACACAAATGAAGAAAGCAAGATGGAGGCCCGTATATAGCATATTTGTTTATCTCACAGGAGTTATCCATACCTATGTGATTGTTTACACTAAAAAAGAACCATGGAGGATAAGCCCTAAAACATGTAAAACTACCCAGTTTATTTGCCCTGTAAAAAGCATCAGAGTTCTAGAGATTCAGAGCTGCATAAAAGGCTTGTTTACAGACTGCATATATGTGACTAAAGTGGGGAGAGCTTCAGCGACTACTGACAACTGAATACTAATCAGACTTCAACAGAGTATGTCTCTGAAATTAATATTATAAGATAATAAGAAGGGAGAATATGATCTGTAAATTCTACCCTCACAGTCTCTCCTACACCTGTCCACGACATAGACTGAGAAGAGAATGTATTGATTTACACTAACTGATGACAGTTCAAATCCCCCAGGCAAAACTGTTCTCCCTTTTGTTTTTCCCTCTTCTTCTGCAGACAGTTTTCATTCTTACATTTTCTCAGTCTTCTAAAATTCAGTGCAAACACAATGCCATCTCAGATCGACAGCAACAGCAGACTGGGAACACAGCCTTAAACCAGAAAAGTCAGAATCAAAACTAACTGAAGTAGCAAGGGGTGATTTCCCTCAAGCTGCCCTTACATGCCTAGCTGTAACAGCCAAACGAAGCTCTGCATAAGAGACAGCCTTGCAAAAAACTGCAAAAAATAAGGACTAGAGTCAATGAGTTGAGGCATTAAAAAAATGGAGAAACAAAAATAAATAAATAAAAATAAATAAATAAATAAATGGAGAAACAATGGAGCAGAAAAGCCACAAACATTTTTTTTTTAAGATTTTATTTATTTATTTGACAGAAAGAGAGAGAGATCACAAGTAGGCAGAGGGGCAGGCAGAGAGAGAGGAGGAAGCAGGCTCCCTGCTGAGCAGGGAGCCCAATGCGGGGCTTGATCCCAGGATCCTGAGATCATGACCTGAGCCAAAGGCAGAGGCTTCAACCCACTGAGCCACCCAGGCGTCCCAAGCCACAAACTTTCTTGAGGAGAATCCCTGAGAAAGAACCAATGCACAGGTGATCATGCATGAGGATAATAAATCTGGAGTACTGGAAGATGAAAATTTTACGCCGTAGAGAATAGAGGTTCACAAATTCCTCTGAAAATGCTATGAGTGTCATTTTGTCTAACCTTTTCACCTTTGTTAGATCTCACTAGGGTGAATGAGCCGAAATATAAGGAAGCTGTCACAGAGGGACAGGAGAATTTCTGACCCAAAGAAATTAAACTCAACTAGCATACCCTGAATATCTCCTTTCAATTTCATTAGAGCCTTTTGCATTGGGGACATGGAAACACCATAAATCCAAATCCAGTATCACCATATAATAACAAAATAAATCCCAACAAGCCACCCATAGTAAAGAGAACCAGATGACTAAGATTAAAACTGATTCTCCTATTCATTTTCAAGTAAATCAGATCTCCAGATATTCCCCCTTCCTTCCTTACATGCCAGGCACCTTGGGTACAGCGGTGAAAAAAGACCTGGATTTTTTAACTGTCTGCACATCAAATGAAATAAACTTTTTAAATGTCACAATTTTTTTTTAAGATTTTTATTTATTTATTTGACAGAGAGAGAGAGAGATCACAAGTAGGTAGAGAGGCAGGTAGAGAGAGAGGAGGAAGCAGGCTCCCTGCGGGGCTCGATCCCAGGATCCTGAGATCATGACCTGAGCTGAAGGCAGAGGCTTTAACCCACTGAGCCACCCAGGCACCCCAAATGTCACAATTATTGCTCAGAATATTATTTTAATGTCATGATTAGACATCTTTAATGATATCTTCTGTTCCACAATTTAAACAAATGAATTTTATTCTGCCAAATATAATTCCCACCAAAACCCTTTCCTTATTTACCGACAGAAGACAGAAAATGAATGACAGGCACTAGTTATTTCATTTTACTTGATTTTTTTAAAAGATTTTATTTATTTGAGAGAAAGAGAGAACATGGAGAGTGGGGGAAGGGCAGTGGGAGAGGAAGAAGTGGACTCTCTGTTGACTAAAGGGCCCAACGTGGGGCTTGATCATGAATGCAGATGCCTAACCGACTGAGCCACCCAAGGCGCCATGAGCACTGGTATTTTAAAAATTAAAAAACTTCGATAAGCATGCTATAAATCCACACATTTAAAAAATGTTTTTGTGTACTTCAGTAATGCTACTGTTGGTTGGCAGCTGAGAGGTCTTCTACTTACTAGATATCTTTTCATTTGTTTCTAACATGTATAGAGGGGCAGGGGGGTTTCTTGATGCTATTTCCGCATGAAAGGAAGACTGGCAGATTTCCTCACACTTTCTAGCTCACAAGTATCCTGTGTTTGTTGGCTCACAATTTATCAGTTCTTACTTTTTCAGCATTTCCCAGCTTGTGGAACTATGTAGCAGGAAGGACAGCTTTGTAATGGCAGCTTTTTGTATGGGCAGCCCTACCCAAGACCCAATGTGACATGGCAGCAGGTGCAAGCGCCTGTCCACAGAGGTCAGAGGTCACCAAACTACCACTGTTCTCTACCTTTTAATTAGGCATGCTTTCTAAATACTTTAATTTTCTCGTCAGATCTTGAAGTTTGTTCTTCCCAAGTGAAAAATGTCAGAACGAACCCCTTATCTACCATTAGAGGGAGAAAAAAAGAGGTCCTTCTCTTCAATTCACAGGGTAATAATATAGTATTTACAGCTAAGAATAAGAATTTTGTACTTCTTCATTATGAATCAGTATTTACTTAAGGTTGATAAATCCTATTGACTAAGTACACTGATTTTTTTTAAAAGACTTTATGTATGTATGTGTGTATTTATTTATAGAGTATGCATGAGTAGGGGGAGGGCAGAGGGAAAAAGAGAAAGAAAAAATCTTTAGCAGACTCCATGCTGAGCACAGAGTCCGACTCAGGGCTCAATCTCACGACCCTGAGATCATGATCTGAGCCAAAGTCAAGAGTCAGATGCTTAACCAACTGAGTCACGCAGTACATTGATTTTTGACATGTGATTCTGGAAGTTAGAGACAGAAAGATGACTACACAAGAAGGGTCACAGAAGCCAAGGGAGCAGGGTATCAAGAAGGAGGGGTTGTTCAACTCTGTGAAACTTTGCAGACATAGTGTTAACTCAGGCCTACAAATCCCGGGGGTCAGGGTAGGGGGGCAGAAGTGGTGATCGTGACCTTAGGGAAAGCCATTTCAGCAGAGGGACATAGGCAAAAATCAGACTGCACTGATCTGAGAAGTGAAAGTAAAGCAGGCTAAGGGAAGAAGGCAAATGCAACCTGCTTTTGAGAAGACTGACTGTGAAGGGAAGAGAAAGATATCATATCATGTCAATATGATAAAACGTTGAGAAAGTCTGGGTTGTTTTTAAGACCCCAGAAATCTGAGCAAGTGTAAAAAGTGACACGGTCTCAGCCCATAAATCTTTGTAGAGCCACAGAACTGCCCACTCTGTGTCTCTACTTACCTGCTACAAAAGCATTTCAAAGTCCAGAAGTTCAAAACTGAAGTCATCACCTTTCTTCCAAAACCTGCTGCTCCTCCTATAATATCCTGATAATAGGACCTGTCTGTGGAAGGCCCCTGAGAAGAACCCGAGTCTTCCCCACTCTTCTCTCTTACCTGTCCCACCCTGTGTTTTATCCACAAGAAACTACTTATTGTTTCTCTGCTGCATTATTCTATTTCTGTATCGGTGCTTTATTCATGCTTCTCCCCCTACCTAGAATGTCTCCCACCCCCATAAGATAAACACCTACTTACCTTTCAAGACTCTACTCAAAAATAAATAAATAAATAAGATAGACTCAGCACATTCTTTCATGAGGCTTTTCCTGAATATGCCTCCCCACCTCAGCAAACTCAACCATTTCTTTCTTTCTCTCTCTTTCTTCCCTTCCTTCCTTCCCTCCTCCCTCCCTCCCTTTCTTTCACTCCAGTGGTTCCTAGATAGTCTTGCAGACATTTTTCCAAGTAAGCACAGAAACAAACAACTATCATCTATTATTACCATCTCCTAAAATAACATCTTATACCAAAATAACTTATACCCAAAATATCATAATTTCAGATTAGAAACACTTGCTCTTGAGAAGGTTAGCAACAGTACAGTAACTATTTACACTATGCGACCCATACATTTCTCACTGCACTCAAGACCCATGAAAATGGCAGTGTCCTTACAAACTTCTCTCATTAACAGTTAAGATCCTTAATTCTTCTCGCACGAATGCCTCTGTTTGCTAGCTGATAAGTTCCTGAGGATCAAGTTTGGTGAATTATTAGTCTGTAATGTTGCCAGCTCCCAGAATAAAATAGGTGCTCAATAAATACTTGTTAAGTCTAATGAAGAGAAAGCAATATAGAAAGAAAAATGCTAAGAAAGTGGCATAGAAAGAAAAAGATCTTTGGAAAATAGCCACCAACTTGTAATTGAAGCTGACGATGGATTAGTGATCTCTAAGCCAAAAGGATTCTTGACTTGTCTCATTTGCTTTTTGAAAACTCTTGTGTTGAACTGGGTCTCTTCTGAATTTCTCAAAATTACTGGAACATCCCAACCAAACCTGAAGAAAAATAAAAATAAAATAGTATGTAATTTTAGCAAATGTTGAAACTTTGTTACATGTGAAGTATGTTGTGCTTTATTAGTTATTCCTTTTAACATAAGTACTGCAAAAAGAGATTTATTTACTCAGTTTACATTACACTACAGAATTAACCTAGAATTGAGAGATTAGAGGCCCCATATAATGGTGATATATCGTTCAGACAGCTGAATTGACATATTTCTGAAACAAAGAGTTCTATTTCAATATTATTGGTGATAACAAAGTAGTACAGTCATTACAGATAAATCATACTTAATATGACAGCAAAAACATGGTAAGAATTATTGAATTTTTTACATGATACAAAAACAAATTCATATTTAATATGCAGACTATTTGATACTACTTGTGGACCAGGAGAACTATTAAACACCAAAAACAAAAAAAAATAAAAAAATAAAAAAAAAATAAACACCAAATACAGCACTTCATTTATATAACATATTTTCTACTTTTAAATTTCAGGTAAAACCATGAACATCCACACTGAATAGATTAGAAGGAAAAAGAAAGGGACCCAACCCAATTCCTTATCAAGTTAGAAAGCAGCTAAGTTCACTCAATTAAAAAAAAGTAATTTAAAATTAATAAGATGGCATTCATACTCTGATGCACTCTCTTCTCTCCCGACACTTAGCAGTGATGGATAAAAAATAAACAGAGAAATCAAAAAGACCCAATGAAATGAGCAAACAGACTGTGGTGTGTTGAAACAAAAGAACAGTAGCACTCAGCAATGAAAAGGAATACATTATTGCTAGAGCCACCTGGACAAATCTCAAAAACAACATGCTGAGCAAAAGAAGTCTTACACAAAGGAGTTCACACTATATGATTCTGTAATATAAAATTCGAAAGCAGGCAAAACTAATCCATAGTAGAAATAAAAAACAGGGCTATGGTTGCTTCTGGGGGATGGAGGGGTATGGACTGACTAGGAAAGGGCATGAGGAAACTTTCTCTGGTGATGGTAATGTTGCCTATCTTGAGAAGAAGTTTGAGTACGATGATGTGTTTGATAACACTGAAGACTTGCATATATCATTGTGTGTAAATATTACTTCAAAAGAAAAAAAAAGGAACTATAAACAAAAACAAATGTTGAGGGACGCCTAGGTGGTTCAGTCGGTTAAGCATCTGACTCTTGGTTTCAGCTCAGGCTCAGGTCATGATCTCAGGGTCATGAGATCAAGTCCCGCATCGGGCTCTCTTTCCCTCTCCCTCTGCCCCTCCCCCCTCCGAAAAACAAAACAAAATAAAACACCCAAATGTTAGAGCTCCAGCTAATAATATGCAATGCTTTAGTGTTTACGGGAAGAGTAAAAACTTACTTTGAAGTGATCAAGAAATAAGATGGACAAATATGTAATAAAGACTCTATAGCAAAATACTGATTGTAGAACCTGAGTGATGGGCATATATATATGTTCACTGTATCATTTTTTCAAGTTTTCTGTATGTTTGAAAATTTTAACAATAAAATGTTAGGAAAAAAAGAGACGTAGCAGGTTCAAAGACACGTCTTTATGGTTCTAAAAAGGGAAAGAAATATAAAGTAATGAGTAAGGCTGATGCCAGGGTTTGATGGGTCCCAAGTCTGGTGGCGGGCAGTGGCAAATACGCCTTCCCATAGTAAGAGGACCTTATAGGTTGTCCATTCAAAACAAGAGCCAGAGCAAGTTTCATAATTTGAGTCCAGGAGCTGGGTTAGGCCAATATTGATATGGAACATAAGTGTCATCATAAGACCTGGTCCTTAACTAGGGGGCATCTAGGAATTGGGTTGGAGACAATCATAAAATGATTAAACAGCAAGGGTGATGACAAAGGGTAGGGAAGAAAACTACTTAAATTTAGGATGCAAACCAAAATTTCAAAATACATCAATAAATCTAATGCCAAGAGAAGGTCAACAAAAGTAACGCATGGTATAAAGTTACACTCTAGATGAATTTAGTTTTATGGAACAGTTAGGTAAGGCTCTTCTGGTCCTGCTTAAGAAAGTCAAAAAGCAAGCCTCTAATAGATCAAACTGTTTCCAAGTAAGTTAACTGTATCCCAAAACAAAGCTCAAGAATATATATATGAATACAAAAACATCCAGCACTCTAAAGTAAAATTCGGTGTTAGCGTCCAGTAAAAAATTAATAGCCATGCAAAGAGAAAATATGACTCATAGTGAGAAAATAATCAAAAGAAATAGACCCTATAAATGACATGTATACTAGAACTAGTAGACAAGAACGTCAAAATAGTTGTTAAAACTACACTCCATATTTTCAAAAAAGCGAGTAAAGATTGAGCATATTATATGGAGACATGGAAGATATTTAAAAAGACCCAAAGGGCGCCTGGGTATCTCAGGCATTAGGTGTCTGCCTTTTTTTTTTTTTTTTTAAAGATTTTATTTATTTATTTGACACAGAGAGAGAGGTTACAAGTAGGCAGAGAGGCAGGCAGAGAGACAGGGAGAGGAGGAAGCAGGCTCCCTGCTGAGCAGAGAGCCCGATGCGGACCTCGATCCCAGGACGCTGAGATCATGACCTGAGCCGAAGGCAGAGGCTTTAACCCACTGAGCCACCCAGGCGCCCTAGGTGTCTGCCTTTAGCTCGGGTCGTGGTCCCGGGGTCCTGGGATCGAGCCCTGCATTGGGCTTCCTGCTCAGCGGGAAGCCTGCTTCTCCCTCTCCCGCTCCCCCTGCTTGTGTTCCCTCTCTAGCTGTGTCTCTCTCTGTCAAATAAATAAATAAAATCTTAAAAAAATAAAAATAAATAAAAATAATTAAAAATTAAAAAAAATTAAAAAGACCCAAATCCATTTCTGAAGATAAAAAATATAGTATTTGAGATGAAAAATACACTGGATGAAATTAATAGCTGACTTAACATTATAGAACAGAAGATCAGTATATTTGAAGACTTATCAACAGAAAGGATCCAATATGAAACACAGAGAGGAAAAAAAAGGCTGGACAAACAAAAAACAAAAAACAACCCAAGGGCGCCTGGGTGGCTCAGTGGGTTAAAGCCTCTGCCTTTGGCTCAGGTCATGATCCCAGGGTCCTGGGATCAAGGCCCGTGTCGGGCTCCCTGCTCAGTGGGGAGCCTGCTTCCTCCTCTCTCTCTGCCTGCCTCTCTGCCTACTTGTGATCTGATCGCTCTCTCTGTGTCAAATAAATAAATAAAATCTTTAAAACAACAACAACAACAACAAAACAACCCAAAACATCATTGAGCTGAAGGACAACTTCATGCAGTTTGCAGAGAAGGGGCAGAGACGTACAAGAAAACTACAGATGCATATCACTCAGGAACATAGATGCAAAACTTCTTAACAAAATGTTAACAAATGAAATCCAACAATATATTAAAAAGCTAATACATCATGACCTAATGATGGCTTAACATAACATTAAAAATTTAACATAATTTGGGGCACCTGGGTGGCTCAGGCGTTAAGCGTCTGCCTTTGGCTCAGGTCATGATCCCAGGGTCCTCGGATGGAGCCCTGCATCAGGCTCCCTGCTCAGTGGGAAGCCTACTTCTCCCTCTCCCACTCCCCCTGCTTGTGTTCCCTCTCTCACTGTGTCTCTCTCTGTCAAATAAATGAATAAAATCTTTAAAAAGAAAATGTAGCGTAATTCACCATACTAACAGACTGAAAAAGAAAAACTATATGATCATCTCAATACATGCAGAAAAAGCACTTGCTAAAATCCAACCTCTCATCCTGATAAAAACTGTCAGCAAACTCGGAACGTAAAGGAACTTAACCTCGTAAAGGGCAGCAATAAATATGTAGAGCTAACATCGTACTTAATGAAAAACTGCTTTCCTCCTAAAATCAGGAACAAGACACTTAATAACTATGTGTCCTTAAGCAATCGCTCAACCTTTATGTAATTGGTTTCCCATCTGGAAACCTTTATAATAGGGCTTGGCACTAAATAAGCGCTAGCAATGATAATGCTGATGATGGAGTAGACATAGGGGTTGGCAGAGAGCTAGAGGGAAAAAACAAAGCCAGTAATTTCTCCTTTTTGAACCTCAGAATCAGTTACCCCGCAGCCTCTGTCTGTGTCCACTGCTCAACACTGCCCCAGTGCCTTTTAGCGGTTAAGTCAGGAATGTGAAATGGTAGGACACAAGGTATAATCTTCCCACGAGAGCCATAAGATAACACTTTCCTTTTCTTTCCCTCATCCCTTGGAGTGAAAAAAACAAGGGAGAAAACACCATTCTATGCTATATATACTCATTCTATTTGCTGGCCCCTTCATCATTTTAATTCTCCCTACCGGCCCCTATCCCCCCCCTTTTTTTTCTTTACCCCCACCGCCTGGCTCTTTACACCCATACTACTAGCAGTAAGCACTGGAATTCAGAGCTCATTTTTTTCAGTTCTACTGTAGGTTCGAGCATTATACTTCAGATACTTTATCATGTTGTACCTAAAAATTTCAATTAAAGAATCCTTAGGGCGCCTGGGTGGCTCAGTGGGTTAAAACTTCTGCTTTCAGCTCAGGTCATGATCTCAGGGTCCTGGGATCGAGGCCCACATTGGGCTCTCTGCTCAGCAGGGAGCCTGCTTCCTCCTCTCTCTCTGCCTGCTTCTCAGCCTACTTGTGATCTCTCTCTCTCTCTCTCTGTCAAATAAATAAAAAGAAATTAAAAAAAAAAAAAGAATCTTTAAAGCTGTAGTAGCCAGAAACCCAAAAAGCAGGGCTTTGGAGAAATATCTGGAAGCAGCCTGTTGTAAACACAGAATTCCTTTGCAATATGCTTTATTTATTGTGTGTCAACTATACTTCAATGAATAAATTTTCAAGAAAAAAATATGCTTTATTTATTCTATGATATATCTGGTTTTAATATGAAAAGTCTTATTTCTCCAAACCTTTATATAAAATCAGTGTTGTAGGAAGATATACTATATCTGTTCTGTGGCTTTGAATATACTTCAGAATGGAAGAAATAATCTGAGATGTAAAGTGTGCTTTTTTAAACATGCTTATCCAAGGCTGCTTGGCCCAGCATCATATCAAGAGCTGCCAAAGCACACCTATTATTAAAAGAAATTCATCTCCCTAGATTTTTTATTTCTCTGCCTCATGCTTAGTCTTGGGTCTGCATTTTCTAATAGCCTAAGGTCCTCGATTTGAGTCAAATACATCTTTTAAAATTGGTATTATGGATCGTGCTAAACCCTTCGCCTTTTTATCCTACATAACCTTTTTACCATAAAGGAGAATATACAGAAAAGTACACAAAACACAATTCAATGAATTAGAAAGTAACTGGTATTCGGGTTAAGAACCCAAACAATATCCTCAGAAAGTCTCTTGTGTCCCCTCCCAGGCACTATCCCTTCCCTCTCCACTATCTTGACTTCAATTACAGTAATTTAGTGTACCTGTTTCTGAATTGTTATGTAAGTGAAGTATGCTGTGTACACTTTTATCTCCTATTTTACAACATTATGCTCGCAGATCCATCCATGCAGCTATACTTAGCGCATTTTTGTGGCTGTGTAGTATTTTGTTGTACAATAAATGTGCTGTTGCTTGCTTACTTGTTCTACTCTTAACGGACATTTAAGTTGTCCTCACATTTTGGCCATTAAGATTAATGCCTATACAAACGTTTCCATACAAGACACTTGGTGCATATGAGTGTACCTGCATTTTTGTTAGGTCCATATACGCTGAGAATGGTACTTCTCGGCAATAAGGTCTGTGCTTCTTCAACTTCCGTGGACAAGGCTAACAACTGTTCTACGGGGTAGCATCAATTTACACTCCCACGCTCCCCTGCGCCAAATCCTTGTCAGAACCTTATTAGCCACCTGGTAGGTATGTGATGGCAGTGCAGTATGGTTTTAATTTCTATTTCTTAGATGACTGATTATTCTTATTAATAGAAATTCTTTATATGTTCTGAATACGAGCCCTTTGTTGGATACAGCTTCACCCCTCCTACGTCTTGCCTTTCACATTCATAATGGTATCTTTTGATGAACAGAGTTCTTAATTTTAATACAGTTATTAACCTTTTCCTTTAAGGTTAATGCTCTTGCTCTCTGGCTTTCCATTACTGGCTTATCTGAATTATGTCCTGACACTACCACGTTTCTGAATTAAGATCTCAGACATTTTTGCATTCCTGTCCCCTTAAAGAACTTAGCCAAGCATGACTAGAGCAGCCAATACTGAATCAAGGCTCTGGGTCCATATCTGACTTCACCAGCTGTTACCCCAATATCCTTATGCTTTGAGGGAAACAAGGGTTGGGGAGCAGGGGAGGGTAGAATTCACTATGTACTGGAGTGATGTTGCACTCAGTATGACCACACCTCTTGTCACAGTCATTATGTTTAATGTAGTCTGAGATCACGTAAGCTGGTTTTGGGGCAGCTGACACATGGATGACTCATGTTGAACTTTTAGCCTACTATAATCCTAAACCTTTTCACATACCTGACCCAGTACAAACTTCGTCATTTTTGCACAAAAATCCACAACTTCCACAGTTTTAACTTTTTTGATGTGGACCAGTATTTCTATCCTTAACATATTACTCAAAAGCCTATATGCAGAGATGACCTAGAATTAGGTTAAAAATTGGAGACTGGTCAAATAGTAATCCATGATTGGTGCTGACAAATACTTCTGTGAAATACTGGTAAACAGACCCAGTGATGTGTCTCTGGCCACAATCCTAACATCTCATCTTTTCCACATTCTCAATAAAAAACTAGAATAAAGACATTGATGCCCTGTGTATCAGATCATAGTTGAGGGCGCCTGGGTGGCTCAGTGGGTTAAAGACTCTGCTTTCGGCTCAGGTCATGATCTCAGCATCCTGGGATCGAGGTCCGCATCGGGCTCTCTGCTCAGCAGGGAGCCTGCTTCCTCCTCTCCCTGTCTCTCTGCCTGCCTCTCTGCCTACTTGTAATCTCTCTCTCTGTGTCAAATAAATAAATAAAATCTTAAAAAAAAAAGATCATAGTTGATATGACATACCAAGGAATAATAAAATAGTAAAAGAGAAAACTGACAAGTTTTCTTTTCAATCAAATTTCATCTTTATCTTTTTCCGCTTGAAGTCACGTTGGCAACTGTTAGTAATGGAATACCAACTACATATATGTTTCTAAACATTCATTACTTTCTTTTACATAAACTAAGTCCCCCTTTTCTCCATAAAGAGGATTTTCCATACTCTTTCCTTTACTGTTACAATTTTATACTTATTCCTCCTGGATTTTTCTTTTTCTTTTTTTTAAAGATTTTATTTATTGGGGCACCTGGGTGGCTCAGTGGGTTAAATAAAGCCTCTGCCTTCGGCTCGGGTCATGATCTCAGGATCCTGGGATTGAGCCCCGCATAGGTCTCCCTGCTTGGCAGGGAGCCTGCTTCCTCCTCTCTCTCTGCCTGCCTCTCTGCCTACTTGTAATCTCTCTCTGTCAAATAAATAAATGAAATCTTTAAAAAAATCTATATTTTATTTATTTGACAGAAAGAGATACAGGGAGAGAGGAAACACAAACAGGGGGAGTGGGAGAGGGAGAAGCAGGCTTCCCACTGAGCAGAGAGCCCGATTCGGGGCTCTGGGATCATGACCTGAGCCGGAGCCAGATGCTTAACTGACTGTGCCACCCATGTGCCTCTGGATTTTTCTATAATTCTGGTTTTTCCCATTTTTTAAAAAGATTTTTGTTTATTTCTCTGACAGAGAGAGAGAGCAAGCGCGCATGCACAAGCAGGGGGGAGTGGCAGAGGGAGAGGGAGAAGCAGACTCCCCATCAAGCAGGGAGCCTGATGTGGGGCTCCATCCCAGGGTCCCAGGATCATGACCTGAGCAGTAGGCAGACACCCAACCGACTGAGCCACCCAGGCACCCCTGGTTTTTCCCATTTCTAAATTGTTTATTATACTTATTCATAATGTTTAAACTTCTAGCACAGCAATTATCTGTGGACCCCCAATTCTGACTTTTTTTTTACTAATATATAATGTATTGTTTGCTTCAGGGGTATAGGTCTGTGAATCATCAGTCTTACACAATTCACAGCACTCACCATAGCACATACCCTCCCCAATGTTCATAACCCAGCCACCCTATCCTTACCCCCTTACCCCCCAGCAACCCTCAGTTTGTTTCCAGAGATTAAGAGTCTCTTACGGTTTGTCTCCCTTCCCGGTCCCATCTTGTTTCATTTTTTCCCTCCCTGTACCCCACGACCTCCCGCCCTGTCCCTCAAATTCCTCATATCAGAGAGATCATATGATAATTGTCTTTCTCTGATTGACTTATTTCGCTTAGCATAATACCCTCTAGTTCCATCCATGTCCTTGCAAATGGCAAGATTTCGTTTCTTTTAATGGCTGCATAGTATTCCATTGTGTATATATATATATATATATATA
>LNAC01000145.1:2518358-2529766 GCA_002007465.1 Ailurus styani
TATATATATATATATATATATATATATATATATATACACCACATCTTCTTTATCCATTCATCTGTTGATGGACATCTTGGTTCTTTCCATAGTTTGGCTACTGTGGACATTGCTGCTATAAACATTCGGGTGCACGTGCCCCTTCAGATCACTACATTTGTATCTTCAGGGTAAATACCCAGTAGTGCGATTGCTGGGTCGTAGGGTAGCTCTATTTTCAACTTTTTGAGGAACCTCCATACTGTTTTCCAGAGTTGACCACATTTTTCTTATTGCTTAGATAATGTCTTACTTGGCATACACTTCCAAAGCTTTTAATCGGAGGCTGAATTGGTAGACTGGACCTCCTTTCCTTGTGTCTGGAGTTTCATGGAGCTCCTCATGAATAAAGGTTACTTTGAAAATAAAATTTTAGGCTCAGCAGTGAACAATTTTTATTACCCCTTCATCCCTGAGTTCTCAAACCAATCAGAAAACAGACATGCAGTTGTTAATGTGGGGGACCTTCTCTCCAGGGTGATCTCCCAAAGATCGGCCTTATACAGTAGCTAGATATTGACACTGGATCAGGATATAAAAACCACTCATGGGGAAACCCTTGGCGGGGGAGGATTGTCTCTGAGGGAACTGCTGTACTAATAATAGGACTTTGGGAAAATGACCCAGTCTTGAAAATTCCGTGACTTTACTTGTAAAATGAGGGTTTAAAATAAGTGACCTTGAGGCCCTCTGAAGGTTTGAAATGTCATTTCTAACAGCTTTGTGTTTTCTTCCAGATTCCTCTAAAAAAATTCTTGCCAACCCAAGTGTCGAGTATTGTGCACTCTAAACAAATACAAACTAAAGTCTTATTTTTTTTCCTAAGGAAGAATCTGTACCTCATCACCAACCTCATCACCCACATACAACCTGCTGCACTCAACAAGTGAGATGAGAAACAGTCAAGGTCAGTGTATCAAGCAGGGTTGGCAGAAGACAGAAGCCACGTCTATTATTTAGACATAAAGAATCTAATACTAATATAAAGAATTGTTAATCAAGCACTGAAGACTGAAAATGCAAGAAGGGGACACCGAGGTATCCTAGCGCAAAGCAGTTATCACCCCTAGGGCAAGGGAAAAACAAAGGGAAGAGTGGGGATTATTACAATTTAGAAGCTTGAATAAGGGATCCCCTAGAGCTGGCATGCAGACTTTTGCGGTAGGAGTGCTGGCCAGCTGGCGCTGATATCTCTGAGGGAGTGTGATGAGGCTAGTTCTAGATCTGAGGAAAAATTCTCAATTAAAATAAACTGCTGCTACTCAGGCCAAATGCCAGTGCCAGGGCAAAGGCCACTGCCGCCAGAACCCAGACCAGGAAAGGAAGCGAACTGTTAAGAGGAAGTCCCTACTTCCTCCTCCAGCCTTCCAGTCTCTAGCATCCTCTATTGGCAGATTCTAGTAGGGAGCAAACAACAAGAGAAACAAGTAAAGTCCCAACCCCAGTATTACCAAGCAGAGTACAGAAGAGCATGTTTGCTTCTGAGAAACGACAGCCTTTGAGAAAGACCTGGAGGATGATTTAGAGTATGTCCTTGTGGCAGCACTGAAAGGTACATGGTCCTTTCTCTAGGGGACCTGACCTCCCCTTTAATCAGATGCTCCAGGTCTATGGATTGGCTTATATCTATAAACTGGGTGAAAGGTGGTAACTGTCCATTGTGATGACTCAAGCCGGGTTTCTGGCTCCAGACATGGAGTTTCTCCTTCTATGTAGTTCATGTAGCATTTAGTAGGCTGCCCATCTATTTTATTCCTATAGACACTCTCATCCATTAGCCACTGCCAAAAATCCTTGTGAGCCAAACCATTCTCTGCTTTGTCACCCACTGCCCATTATGGAACATATGTCCACCTCGACTCCTGTGAGGAGCCACTGGAGCTCAGGTCAGGAGCTCCCACCATCATAAACAGCCTACACTGAACAGAGATTTTCAAGGCTACAAGTCTCCTCTCAGCAATTTATTTCTCAGTGCCTTCATGAAAAGTGTGTCTTCTACGCAGTCTGAAAGGATGCAGTGGGGGGATGGGTGTGTAGGTTGCATATAATAATCCAGTCCAATACTCTTATCTTTCTAAGCCTTCAGACTCCTTCCTCGTTATGCCAGGAAAGTTCTAGCACTTTAACCTTATTACATATAAGCCACCACTGAGTCCTAGTTTCAGTCAACCGAATCTGAGTTAATATCTTAGATTCAGAATTTCTTGAGAACACACCCAGATCAATAAATTTTATCTGGGGCACCTAGGTTGCTCAGTTGGTTAAGCGTCTGACTCTTGGTCTCAGCTCAGGTCTTGATCTCAGGGTCATGAGTTCAAACCCTGCCTTGGGCTCCACACTGAAGTGGAGCCTACTAAAAATAAAGAAAGAAAAGAAAAGAAATAAATACATCTTATCTGATTTAGTATTACATTCTATCCTTCCTAGCCTAACCTATTTACAATCGATTATTCCCAATGACACGAATTAGCAAAATTTCACAAATCTTTTAGAGGCTAGGCTCTTTCCAACCAGGTTGGATTTTGTCCCTGTCCTTTGGAGCATGAAGAGATCTGGGCCTCACAGCAAAAGGTAATAGAGATAGGTCTTGAGTATAGACATCTTTGCAAAGCAAATACTCTAGGAAAGATTATGATAGGACCTTTTAAGCCAAGGAGGGCCAGTTTTCTTGGTCATGGAAAGCGAACCAGGCTGCTTCCATGAACAAGGGAGAGTCAGAATGACTGGGGTTTTAAGACTCTCAGTTTTACCCAAGTCAGTTCAGATGTTCCCATTCCAAGTCTCAGGGCTCTGGTTCTTTTCACTCAGTGTCCTAAATGAGACATCGACAAAGTTGTATAATTCTATTACCAGCACAATTAAAACTGTGTTCGATGTTCAGTTCTGCAGCTACATGAAATAAAGTGCTTTAGAACCCAGAACCTTTCTGATTTTCTAAGAGTTTCCCTGAGTGTTTTAATATCTTAGCTTATCGTTTTCTTTCTGTAAGGGCTCCAGTGATCTGAGAAGCAACCATCCCACCCATCCCTCAGTTCTCATAGTCAAAAAGTGCTTTAGCCACTAGATCCCCCAAACACTTCAGAAATCATCTTATAACAATCAATCAAAGGTAATAATCTGATGAAGCATGATGCCAATACATGCCATGGACCTTACATCATGTTGGCAAGGAGCTGAAGATGTGACCAAAGCAATCCCTGAAGCCCATCTTTTGAGAGTTTCTCTGCTAGGATCCTGATTGTAGTAACGATTTTCTTTATTAATACCTTCTATAAGTCCAATCAGGAGACCAAAACTACACCAGTTATTTTAACAGAGGGAACTTAATATGGATAATTGTTAACCATATGCTGAAGAACTGAAAAAGCTAAAAGGGGACAGTGAGTATCATAGAAGTAGTACCGGCAGGAAGCAGCTATCACTCCAAAACAGGAATAAAGAGAATTACTACAGCTGAGAAATTTGGAGGAAGGACTGCCATGGAGCTGGGACTCAGATCTGAGGAAAGGGTATTGATATCTTTGAAGGGTTGTGACAGGCTAGTTCTAAGAGAGTGGGAAACTACAAATTGGAAAAACTGGGCCAACTGTTAATGCCAGAGTGAGGCACTATCACTGCGGTGACACAGAAAAGAATCACACAGGAAGCAGCAAACCCTTTTGTCCTCTACCCTTTCCTTCACCCTCCCCTGCTGGCAAAGCCTGCTAGGCAGTCAGCTAGCAAAGAAGAAATGTGGTTTAGAGGTGCTGCTCCAGATTCACAAAACACAATCTAAAGGGGTGCTATAAAGCTGAGGGACAATAGCTTAATAACCTGTAGCCAAGTGGAAGCAGGGAGCAGCTGCAAAGTTAGGGTCCCCGATTATATGAAACTTGTTAAAGGACGTATGGCATTTTGGTCTCCTTTCTGCACAGTGCCTGGCAAATAGCAAGAGCTTAATAAATGTGAGCTATTAGAGCTCCACCAAGAAACCACCAAGAGTTAAAGAGAAATACCATACTTCAGTGGCATGATTCTTTGCTATTGCTATTGGGATTCCAATATTCAGATGTTCCTGTTCTATCTCCACTCCCACACAGTACAAGCAGACAAGCAGAACAGTAGAAAGAAGCAGTGGGAAGGAAAATTAGAGCAGTACTGAAATAATGGCAAAGACACAAAACCAACAGGGATTATATTTTGGGAAGTTAAAAAAAATGACACAGGTGAAAAGCATAGTAGATTCATGGGTTTACCTTCCATCTGGGGTACTACTATTAGAAAGTTGCTTTTATGAGATCTAGATGGTTTCTTTGTTTCTACTCAATGTATTTGTTACCTTGGCTTAGTTTAGCAAATAAACACTAGTAAAAAGTTTATCTATATGGACAAAGCTAACCTGAAGCTAAAGGGAATGGTTGAGTTAGGTTTAAGATAACTAGTTAGGCCCAAATCAGAATGAAAGTGATTGGCACTTACATGGTCTCAGCAATGCTTAGCCCAGACTTCTAAAAATTCTAGTTATCTGGCCTTCCACCCTTCCAAATCATACCCAAATGGTGTAATTAGACAATCATTAAGTTTTCAAAACAAGTCTTAAACTTGGTAGAGCCAGAATCTGAATCTAGGTCTGTCTGACTCCAAAGTCTGTCTCTTAACCAGTACAAACATGAGGTTCCTGACTACCCTTACCCACAGATGTCACCATCATTATCCATCTGGCCCTCACTCATTTTCCTCTTCCTAATACTATATCTAAGATATCTAATTAGCTGACCTACAGAGAATTAAAATTCAAGGATATAATGCAATGATCAACGAGTTGCCTATTTTTCTTAATGGAGGAAAATTACATTTCTTTAAGAGAATAACACTAACATAGTTGTTAAGAAATTCTGTGTTGAGACTGCTTTACTCACTTAGGCAACCAATTACAAACTTTCTTGAAATGAACAATAAATAGCAATAAAATTTGATGGGTCAAGAATAACAAATTGTGTAAGACTGGTCTTAGTCTTCTCCCACCCACAGACAAGGAATTTTGTGTTCTACAGCTGGCAGGGTGAGAGGCAGTATGGAAATATTAAGGCTGGGCCTAGTTTCTAAAGATGGCATATAGTTTCAGAAATTAACAAGGGCTTGTTTCCTTTCTGTAAAGTAATCCTACATATGTGATCAAAGGGTATTTTAAGGTTCGTTTTACACAGGCCAATCTATTCACTATCAACTTCCTCTGTCCTTCTGCTCATGTTGTATCCCTGAAATGCCTTCTATTCTCTACCATACACACTTTATTTCTCAAAATACGGATTCTTCCAAATCCAGCTCACGCCTCTCTCCAAAAAGGATGAATTTGTACGATGGTTTCAACTAGCCGTATTTATAAGGTTTCTCTAAAGATGATACAACGGCATCTCCTCAAGAGAGAAATTTTAGAATCTCTGAGCTAGAAGAATTGCTCAGGGATTATCTAACAGTCTATTCTCCCTGTCTCCAATGCCTAAACTGCCCCCACCGGTTAATGTAACTTACCACGAAGGTCTTTTCCAGCTCTAAAATTATGACTTCACAGTTCCATGGACTAAATATTACTTCAAAGGGCATAGAATGTATCTAGAAACCATTAAATTCTCAAACGGTAACGGAGTTCGGTTATAAGATACATTGAAAGATCTGAGGCTAAGCGCTCAGTTCTGGTCAGAACAACAATCAGCTGTGTTTACTGTCCACGTCTGTGCACTGTGCCGCAGGTGACCGATCACTCTGGGCACACAGTAGGCCCCAATCCGGGACAGATGCCTGCTGGTCAAGCACTCTATCCCAACACCAAGACCAGGCCCTCGCTGACCGCTTTATCTCTTAGAAACAAAGCTGGGTAAAACACCTCAATCCGGCACCACCCCCAGACTCCCGCAGCGACGGGGACGGCAAAGCGATGCAGAGCAGCGATGCAGGTGCACACCGCACCTTGTTTTGTTCCCGAAGCCAGTCGGAGTTGGCCACACCAGCTCCCCCACAGCCCCAGGCGCCCCAGCCCCGCAGGACCCCAGGCTCCGATGCCCCCGCCTCCGCTGCTCTCCGCGACCCCCCTGCCCCAGCGGTCCGCCCTTACGTCGTTTCTAACCATGGGCCACTTACCATCCCAACACCAGGCCGGTGGTCACGATGAAGCAGGTAAAGACCACTGCGATGTAGAAAAGCGGCGAATACTCGTATAGCGTTACCAGAAACACCGCAGCCATCAGGATCTCCTAAACTGAGCCAAGCTTCAGCCGCCCAGCCCAGCCCACCCGGCCGGGGTAAAAGCCACTACGGCGCCTCGGAGCTGACAAACTTTGTAGAAACGCACTCGCCCGGGGTTCCAAGGCTAAACGTCGGGGCAACCTCGCCGGCTGCGGGAGCCGGAGTGCCAATCACGACGTCGCCTGCAGGGCTCGCCCCGCCCCTCCTGCTCCCGCCCCCAGCTATTGGCTTCGCAGAGGGGCGGTGCCCGGACTGGGCTCACGGGATTGGTAGCCGGAGGAGCGTCTGTCTGTCCTAGCGGTCAAGGCTTTTCTGCGGCAAATTCTAAATCCGCGTCGCGGCCAAAGGTGTCCAAGGCTCAGGTAAGGTTTTTCTGATGACACAGAGAGGAAGCACAGTCTGAAATCCACGTCACAGAGTCTAAATCCCGCATATTGGATCCGTGGCATTCTGGAGAGGAGAAGAGCCGGCAGCTTGGGTTCTACAAAGTGAAGTAACCCCACGCCTGCTCTTGTTTGATCTAGAAAAGTTACTGTTAGTAACTTTTGGTAGTAACTACCAGAAGGAGTCTCACAAGCGGTTTATACGAGCCTTGTCGGCCTTCTCAAGTTGGATTTAATGATAGAGGGAAATTAGCCTTGCGTATCTAGATTCTCACGAATAAATCAACTGTCCTCCCCACTCTCCTTTCTTTTCTCCTCCCCCCTACTTCCCTCAAATTAGAATTAGATATTTGAACTTTTTGGTACTCATTTTTACTTTCATAATAATTTTAAATATGTATGTATGTGTGTATGTATGTATGTACGTATTTTTTTACCTAGCAGAAGCCTTTAAGTAAAGAAAGGAGCGAAATGCTTATCCCCTGTCCTCATCCCCACTCAGCCAGCTCCATCAAGGTGGCCTCCCTGGAAGTCCCTCACACCTCCACTGACAGCTCATCGGTTTAGCCCTTGGCCACACCCAGTCACCACATAGACAGGGGAATGTAGTCTTTTATTCTGAGCAGCAACACCCCCTGCTACAAATCAGGGTTTTGTTATCAAGGGAGAAAGCGTCGGAGGACCATTCGATAGATAACTAGTAGCCCCTCACACTCCCAAATCACTAGTAAAATTAATGCTGGAGAAAGATGAGATAAATTTGTTCTATGGCTTCACAGATCTCTTGGCAAATGACCATGTGTTGTGTACTCTTTGGAGTAGTGCTGTGTAAGCAACTCGGTTCAACAACATAATTTTTTTTTTAAGATTTTATTTATTTATTTGACAGAGAGAGACACAGCAAGAGAGGGAACACAGGCAGGGAGAGTGGGAGAGGGAGAAGCAGGCTTCTCACCTAGCTGGGAGCCCGATGTGGCGCTCTGTCCCAGGGCGCTGGGATCATGACCTGAGCCAAAGGCAGGCGCTTAACGACTGAGCCACCCAGGTGCCCCAACAGCCTAATTTTTTAACAACTACATATATGATGTATATAGTTTATCATTGGACAATTTTTTATTATAAACAACACTGGAATGAACATTTTTAAAAAAGATTTTACTTATTTATTAGAGAGAGAGAGAGAGCACAAGCAGGGGAACAGGCCGAGGGAGAGGGAGAAGCAGGCTCCCCACTGAGCAGGGAGCCCTACTTGGGCAGATTCCAGGACCCAGAGGTCATGATCTGAGCCGAAGGCAGATGCCCAACTGACTGAGCCACCTAGGCACCCCTGCAATGAACATTCTTAAAGCTAAATCATTTCCTTAGGTGAATTCTTAGAGGTGGAACTTTCAGTTCAAAAAGTATGTACATTTTAAGCCTTTAGGGAATTAGTTTTGTGATCATTTGATATTGTCACTTAAAACGTTTGGCCAGTGGAAAGGCAATTTTATTGCAATAAAGAATTTCATAATGAAAACAGGGAATTCCACGTTAAAGTGGCATATTAAACATATGCCTATACTTTTGCTCTCTCCCCAAACTCTACTAAAACTACAGTAAAGGGATGTAAAAAATAAATCAACAAAAACAAGAACAGGAAATGAAGTAACAGGAGCACATGTTGGAAGATGGGAAATGGCTGAACAAGGATAATTCACTAACCAGCCCATGAAAGTCAAATCCCAAACCAGCAGTGGAGAAAACTGACTCAACTTGATTTACACTGAAGAGTTCTCAAAAAGAACAGGAATTAACACAAATTTAACTCAAGCCTTTATTTCCCATTTGGATATCTGCTACAACCATTCGAACTTGTCACATTACTTCCAACATTGACTCTTTCTAACACATAATACATGATATACAGTACAGGCAAAAAAATATTTTTTAACATGTATCCTTTATTTTTATTTTTTTATTATTTTTATTTTTTTTAAAGATTTTTTTATTTATTCATTTGACACAGAGAGAGAGATTGCAAGTAGGCAGAGAGGCAGGCAGAGAGAGAGAGAGGAGGAAGCAGGCTCCCCGCTGAGCAGAGAGCCCGATGCGGGCCTGGATCCCAGGACCCTGGGATCATGACCTGAGCCGAAGGCAGCGGCTTTAACCCACTGAGCCACCCAGGCGCCCAACATGTATCCTTTATTTTTAAACACATATTTTATTCCACCACCTCAAATCCTTGATTGCCATGCTATATATCCTTGAGGATGAAGTACTAAGTTCCTTGTTTGACATACCCACCTATATATGATCTGACTCCCACTTACCTCTTACTCATTCACAAAATGTTTGTTGAGTGTCAGATATGTGCCAGACACTGTAGAAGGCATTAGGGATACAATAATAAGCCAAAAGTGAAATATTTCTGCTCTCATGGAATTTATAATCTAAATGAAAAGATAAACATTTATCAAAGAATCTTGAACAAAATATAAAGACAAAATTATAGTAAGTGCTATTAAAAGAGGTACATGAGCTATGAGGGCATATAATGGGAGAATGGTGAGACATAAGGAAGATCAGGAAAATCTTCTCTGAAAAACAGATGATTGAGCTGAGACCTGAGGGAGAGAGATTTACCAGGCAAAGGAACAGGAGGGGAGGAAGCATTTAGGACAGAGCTCAAGCATGTGCAAAGGCCCCGAGGTGGGAGAAATCATAGCACACCCAAGAAAATGAAAAGCCAATGTGACTAAAGCATGGAGTGAGGAGGAACATGTAGGGGATGAAAAGGAGATAGGTAAGGCCCAGACCATACATGAGTCTTGCTCTTTTAACTACTCAACTGTACCCTTAGAGCAATGAGAAGCCACTGAGATGATTGAAGAAGGGGCATGTTATGGACTGAATTGTGTCCCCCTAAAATTCATATGCTGAAGTTCTAGTCCCCAATGTGACTGTATTTGGAGATGGTGGCTTTAAGGAAGTAATTAAGGTTAAGTGAAGTCATAAGGGTAGGATCCTAATTCAATAGGACTAGTCTCCTTATAAAAACAGAGAGAGAGAGAGAGAGAGACCAGAGATTGCTGTCTCTGTGCAGCTGTATGGAGAGAAAAGTCCATATGGGACACAGTGAGAAGGCAGCTGTCTACAAACCGAAGAGAAAGCTCTCTCCAGAAAGCCTGCTGGCACCGTGATCTTGGACTTCTCACTTCAAGGACTGTGAGAAAATTAATTTCTTTTGTTTCAGCCACTTGGTCTGTGGTATTCTATGATGATGGCCAGGCAGACTAATACAGGGAGTAACATTGTGTTTGCATTTTCAGTCACTTAGGCTATTGTGTAGAAAATTTATTGGAAGGAGGCTGAGATGGATATAAGTGAATATGAAGATATCAATTAACAGAATCTTTAAAAAGTCCAGGCAAGAAGTATTGGTAACTCTGATTAGGATAGTGATGAGGACTGGCAGTGAAATGGATTATTAGCTAGAAATTATTGCATTTGTAAGTGGCAAAACTTGAAACAAAACAGTAATTCACTTGAGATAGAGATGTATTTCTCTTTCAGGTGAAAGTCTGGAGGTGGGTCAATGCAGGACTGATACAGTGCACAGTGCAAGAGACCCAGGCTTCTATTTTGTTCCATGGTGTGTGGCCCCCATTCCTAAGGTCATCACATGGTTCAAGATGCTTGTTGTAGCTCCAGTCATCATTTCCATATTCTTGCTACCAGGAAAGAGGTAAGAGAGGGAGAATGGGACAATGCTTCTGTTTAAGGAAACTCTAAAGAGGCACCCCTCGTTCCATTGGCCACAACTCAGCCTCATGTCCACCTTTAACTGGAAGGAAGGTTGGAAAATACAGTCCCTGTTCAGGGCAGCCATCTCTACCATTGAACGCTATTGCTTCTGTTCAAGGTGGTGCAGAGCCAAATGCAAATCCTAGGAGGGGCAGAGGGAGAGGGAGAATCTTAAGCAGGCTCCACGCCCCAGCAAGGAGCTGAACAATGATGCAGGGCTCCATCTCAGAACCCTCAGATCATGACCAGACCCTAAATCAAGAGTTGGGTGCTTAACTGACTGGGCCCCCAGGAGCCCCTCCTCTCCTTCTTTCTTAAAAAGGAGGTGGACTACCAATTTCAGTCTCTTCAGCTTCTCCAATACCATACCTATTTGGATGCTTTACTCCAACCCCCTCCAGCACCCACCCCCTTTCCATTCTGAGACTGCAGCTTGGAGGGGAAGCCAGACCATCAGTACAGTATGGCCTGCTGTACTTAGTCAAGCGCCGCCTTCTTGCCACACTCCAGCACACTGGAAGGGAAAAACTTCCCCTCCTTCCCACTCGCCAGATACAGGTCTTCTGTCCTGGCCTCAGTTCCCCCTACCACATGGCATAGACTAAATGCCACTATGAATTTTGCCACAGTCTGGATTTTGAATTGTTAGTAGAGCTTTAAAATTTTATAAAACCTTTCTCGGTAGTGTCTGGCTTTTTCTAGATTACTGTGTTTCTGGGGATTCAAAAATACTATTTTGGTAGCCAAAAGCTGCTTGCTTTCTTCTGCATTCCTAACATCATAGTTCTATTTATCCTCTGAGGCTTATACATGTTTCTGACTGACCAAGGAGAAGGTCTCATAAGAGAAATGCAAGCAAATGTTAATGTGTTTTTAAAAATTATTATCTGCGTTATATAATTTTCTTGGAGCTGTTAACCCTTTCATTTTATATGGTCTTTCTTTTTTTTTTTTTTAAAGATTTTATTTATTTATTTGACA
>LNAC01000145.1:2529863-2564474 GCA_002007465.1 Ailurus styani
TGAGCAGAGAGCCCGATGCGGGCCTCGATCCCAGGACCCTGAGATCATGACCTGAGCCGAAGGCAGAGGCTTTAACCCACTGAGCCACCCAGACGCTCTTATATGGTCTTTCTATAGCCTGCATTATTTCTTGGAAGGGCAAATTTATGTCTGTTGTGAAGATACCAGTAGGAACATAATAAGCATCATAACTCTGAGTTTCAAACTTTGAGACAACTATTGCCCAACAGAACTGAATGAATGTGCAATTGGGTATAATCCCATAGACAGGAATTGTGAAAAATTTTGTATGTAGTACCTTGGAACAACCTGATGCCTAGTAGCCCATTGAACTTCCAAGTCCCTCTAGTAAAACCTCTCATGGTCTTAGCTGTTGGGCTTCTGTCATCTATGTATGTACTATATGACAGGAGGCTACCTGAAGCTCACGCCTACTAAGCTGACACTGATGATTTATGTGGTACAAGGTCTGTGGCCCGAAGCTTAGGACTTTCATCTAGGACAGTGGTTCTCAACTGGGGTTGCTTTCCCACTTCTGTGCCCTGGCAACATTTGACAATGTCTGGACACATTTTTGTTCCCAATGGGGGAAGTGCTCCTGGCCTCTAGTGCAACCCCCGTTCCCCAGGCCTTGCATGGCATTTGGTATTCTGCTAAACACCCTACAAGGCCCAGCACAGTGCACACACAACAAAGAATTATTTAACTCCAAATGTCAGTATTGCTAAATTGAGAAATTCTGATACAGAAAATTCTTTTGGTTCTGGGCACTTCTTACCAAATCATTGTTTCCATATTGGTCCAGGCCATGTCTTCCCTGGATTACCACAATAGTCTCCTAAATGGTTTTCCTGCTTCTCTATCTCCCATAGTCTATTGTTTTTTAATCTGTTTTCCTTTTTTAAAACTTAATTTTTCATTTACATACAGTAAAAATCATTACATCTCATGTACAGTTCCGTGAGTTCTAGCAAATGCCTAGAGGTCATAGAACATTAGCACCATCAAGGTACAGAACGGCAGCTCAATTTTCAAAGTCTTTATTGTGTACTTTGGGTCTGTCCCTCACAGGAGCCACTCGGGGTTAATCTGAGTCTTGGCAATGGTTTATACTATAGGTAAGTTCTCGTAGTCTTTGCTGTGCTTCTGTGGATGTGTTCTGCACACATGGACCTGGGGTATGTGTCCCTTGTCTGTTTCAAACTCTGTTCTTCAGGACTTTCCTTACGTACTTGGGCTCCCTTTCCCTGGTCTTCTTGTCTGAAAGATGGGGCTCTCCATTCTACACTGCTGTGCAGTTCTGTGTGACTGAGCCTGTCCTTCAGACGAAATGGCAAGAGAAAAGGAAGAAAAAAAAGGACCTGGCATACCTCCTTCACTCTGTGCACAACAGGGCCCCTTTCCAAATTCCTCACAGAAAGATGGATTTTCTCTCAGGTTTTAGATGCCTGTGTTCCTGCCCTGCTGAGACAAAACTAATGATTTTGGCAGTTGGTGGTGTTGCCCTCCGGGCAGGGTGAGGAGAGGAAAAAAGGGGAAAGGGAAGGAAATCCTTCCACATTCTCCTGTTTCACACTCTTTCCTGATTCATCCTGCTCTCCCGTCAGGCAATGGAGGAGGAAAAAAGAACAAGAAAATTCACTGGCACCCTACTGGTCGTTCTTCGGGTTCTACCTTCTTGTGGTGGAAGGCCTAAAATTAAGGACTCCTATTATGTGCGGCCACGACATTCGGTGACATCGGACATGACCTAAGTTCAAGCTCTGCTCCCTATTCTGCTCACATAGATAAGGTCCTCTAACCAGACAACCCTTATCATGGGTACAGGACACAGTGCAGGCTTATCCTTCAGTGCTTTAGGTCCCTTGCTGGCTTGGGCACCACACCCTCTTCAAGCCTGACTCACACAGCCTCTAGTTGTTCACTGCGTTCCCAAGGGCAACTCCCTGGCCCTGCATGGCATTTGGTGTCCCCTTCCCCCAGACTGTGAGTATATGTGACTAAAAAACTGCTCTCAGTCTCATCTGTCCAGTGTTGAGGGCTACGTGTTTGGCTATCCCCATCACCCCGGGGCAGAAATGCTCCTTCACAAACAGGATGAAGAGGAGGCCATCAAAACATTTCCTTCTTCAATTCACTGGCTGCTTTGTTATTATTTCGTCTTTAGAGTCCTCAGGTAGTTGTGTTCTTATTCTGTCCAGACTTTTTAGTTATAATCAGTGAAATAAAGGAACTGCAGCTTGGTTACTCCATCTTGCTGGCTCTGGAAGTCTGTCTGTCCCTACAGTCTAACACAATGGCAGAAGGATCTTAAAATGACATTGAAGTCAGAATGATTCTGCTAAAATGCGTGACAGTCCACATCATTTCCCTGCTCAATCTCTCCCATAACACTATATCTTGACTCTGTAAAAGCCAGAATCCTTATGATCATTTACAAGGCTGTAAGATCCAGCCCTCCAATCCCTTTATGACTTCATTTACAACTCACCCCAGCTCATCCACTCCAGTCATTTGATTGCTTTTTTTGTCCCCGTAATAGCATGTATGCTTCTGCCTCTGGGCCTTTGCAGTGTTGTTTCTTCTCTCTGGGATGTTCCTCCAGATATCCACATGGCTAATCTCCACAGCCTCAAATCTTTGTTCAGACATGACCTTCTTAATTAGGACCAGGACTACTACCCTATTTAAAATCACAAATCCCTCATCCCCTTCACTCCCAGTCTCTTTTTTCCTAGTCCGCCCCCCCCACACTAATCACCTTCTAACATACAATATTGTTTACTCCGCCCCCCCCACACTAATCACCTTCTAACATACAATATTGTTTACTCCGCCCCCCCCACACTAATCACCTTCTAACATACAATATTGTTTACTCCGCCCCCCCCACACTAATCACCTTCTAACATACAATATTGTTTACTCCGCCCCCCCCACACTAATCACCTTCTAACATACAATATTGTTTACTCCGCCCCCCCCACACTAATCACCTTCTAACATACAATATTGTTTACTCCGCCCCCCCCACACTAATCACCTTCTAACATACAATATTGTTTACTCCGCCCCCCCCACACTAATCACCTTCTAACATACAATATTGTTTACTCCGCCCCCCCCACACTAATCACCTTCTAACATACAATATTGTTTACTCCGCCCCCCCCACACTAATCACCTTCTAACATACAATATTGTTTACTCCGCCCCCCCCACACTAATCACCTTCTAACATACAATATTGTTTACTCCGCCCCCCCCACACTAATCACCTTCTAACATACAATATTGTTTACTCCGCCCCCCCCACACTAATCACCTTCTAACATACAATATTGTTTACTCCGCCCCCCCCACACTAATCACCTTCTAACATACAATATTGTTTACTCCGCCCCCCCCACACTAATCACCTTCTAACATACAATATTGTTTACTCCGCCCCCCCCACACTAATCACCTTCTAACATACAATATTGTTTACTCCGCCCCCCCCACTAATCACCTTCTAACATACAATATTGTTTACTCATTTTATTATTCTTATTGTCTGTTACCTCCCCCCCATTAGAATGTTAGTTCCAGGATGGTCGGGATTTTTAATCTGTTTGTATCTTGGTGCCCAGGACAGAGCCGATTACATAATGGGCCCTCAGTAAATATTTATTGATGGAGTAAACAGGTGGGGATATATAAATAATACAAATATACTTTAGCAAGCATGCTGTTACAGAGAAAAAGGACTTAGAAAAAATTCAGGCCAGAAAAGATTATTGCTTTACTATTGACCCTGATCTTGTCTTCATGTCAGATGCTTCCCGGGGATAAAACACATTTCAGTGACTTCAACACAGCTTAGTATTGATAGGTTCTTGACTTTTTTATACAGGTTAGCCAGGCAGAAAAGTTTTGGAAAACATTCTGGAACTTTGTGCCATACCATGCCTCCCCCCCTTTGTGAATAACTCAAGTCAGATGGCATTTCCAAACCCCATTTAAAATAGCTGTAGTGGGCGCCTGGGTGGCTCAGTGGGTTAAAGCCTCTGCCTTTGGCTCAGGTCATGATCCCAGGCTCCTGGGATCAAGGCCCGCATGGGGCTTTCTGCTCGGCAGGGAGCCTGCTTCCTCCTCTCTCTCTGCCTGCCTCTCTGCCTGCTTGTGATCTCTCTCTCTGTCAAATAAATAAATAAAATCTTTAAAAAAATAAAATAAAATAAAATAGCTGTAGTATATTTTGTGGTTAAAACATGTTCTATAGAATGAGTTCAAAGTTTCATAGTCTATATATAGCCTGTACATAGTCTATATTAATTTTATACCTCCCATAAAAGAAAATAAATCACATTTTCACCAGCGTTCTTATCTTGTCAGTACACCCAGTCCAACCTCTCTTTGGTGTAGTATAAGACCAGCCCATTTTATAGCCAGTAACACTTGGGAAACATTAAAAAACAGAATAAAAGGGGGGGGGAACCAATGGATTTTCCATTTATCAGGTGTGATGTCATGTAGCTTAATGTTAAATTTTTCACCTTTTCCTCCAATTCCTCCTCTAGATGGAGAGAGAGGAGATTGGGATAAAGATGTGGTGTTGGGATGAGAATCTATGTTAAAGTCAAATACAATAAGCTTATGGACCACTAACATCATTTTTGCTTCCATCATTTGTTACATGATACTATGTGTCAAACTTACCAGTACCCTTCTCATAGTAAAAGGTATTACGGGGGCAGATCACTATGAGAATGTAATTGAGCTGTGGAATTTCTTTTTTTTTTTTTTTAAGATTTTATTTATTTATTTGACAGAGAGAGATTACAAGTAGGCAGAGAGGCAGGCAGAGAGAGAGGAGGAAGCAGGCTCCCCGCTGAGCAGGGAGCCCGATGCGGGCCTCGATCCCAGGACCCTGGCCTCGATCCCAGGACCCTGAGAGCATGACCTGAGCTGAAGGCAGAGGCTTTAACCCACTGAGCCACCCAGGCGCCCCCATTTGAGGGTCCTTTGAAGGATCTGGGGGCTTTGGTTTCAGTTCTCGAATGGGTTGAACTCCACGCTCAAAAATAAAGTGGAGAGTTAAATTATTGATGGAGTAAACGGGTGGGAATATAGAAGTAATACAAATACACTTGAGCAAGCGTGCTGTTACAGAGAAGAAAGGACTTAGAAAAAAATTCAGGCCAGAAAAGATTATTCTAGTTCTGATCTTCCATCAATTAAATTTGGAAAGTAGGCTCTGGTCGGTGTACATATTTGTCATTGACAACGACTGACTTAGTCATGTCAGCATGAAATTGCTCTCAGAGTTTGAGTAAAGCAGACAGAACCCCCTTTCCTGAAAAGAGCAGGAGCAAGCCGGCGCTCGCGTTTCGGCTGATTTTGAGCCGCGCCTCCTGCCGTCCGCCGTCACGTGGCGGCCCGCCCCGGCCGCGTTGATGGGTGGGGGCGACTCTGCCAGGCGCGGGGGCAGGAAGGGAGGCGGTCGCCGTGCCATTCTTAAAGGGGCCCGAGGGAAGGCGAGGAGCCGCTGACGGCCGGAAGGAAAATGGTGAGTTGCCGCCGGGAGGGCGGGGGCCGGAGGGCCGGGCCAGCCAGCCGGGCTCTCCCGTTTGCCAGACCCGAGTTCGGCGGGCAGCGCCCGGGTGGGTCGGCGGCCGCTTCCGCCTCGGCTGCTGGCGCGTGCCCACTGCCGGGGACTTGGCCTCCCCGCGCCGCCGCAGCCACCCTGCCTAAGGACAGCATCCTCCAGCCGGGCCTGGGGTCGACCCGCCCAGCGGATGGATCCTGGGACTGGGGTGCGGCCAGTATGGCCGGGTTATCCTCGCCTGGTCTTTCTGGATGGGGGTTTCAGCTCCCGAACTGCAGGGTCGGAGGGGCCGGGGGTCTGGCCCCGCGAAGAGCTGCCCCAAACGCCGGTTTCTTTGCCAGGACCCGGGCCAGGCCTGAGGGACAGACTGGCGCTGAGCACTTTCTGCCTGGCGGCCTTTGCAGGAAGGGCTCGAAATTTCAGATTGCATTCTCACGGCCTCGCCTTAGCTTCTGTCTCCTCCTTCCCCGGCCTGCCTCTAAGGATTGTTCCGTATTGCTTTCTTCCAGTTAGGGCAGTTGGAAATCTTTTGACCTAAGGTTTTGGTCCTTAGCCTTGAAGTGACCGTCAAAAGCTTTAGTTTGTTCTGGGGGCTTTGGCTTCCGTTCTCGAATGGGTTGAACCCCTAGCTCAAAAATAAAGTGGAGAACTAAATAAATTGCCTACCAAGAATTTTCTGGATCTCTGCTATATCGGGTGTTTAAATATGCTCGTTTCTTTAATCAGAAATAAAACACAATTCCCCACTGACCTATCTCTGACCTCCTACTCATTTCTCAACCCATCTCTAAGGAACAGATCTTGTCATGGTCACCAAACCGAGGGACTGTCTTCAGTTCTCATCTTTCTTGACTTTTCATCTGCATTCCAGGCAGTTGACTACTCTCTCCTTTTTGCAGCATTCTCTTCCCGCATGCTTTCCCCTTGGCTTCTGTTTTTTCTCCTACTTCTCCTCTTGGTCCATTTGTGGCCCTGTTTTCTTTACCTGGATATCACAGGTAGGAGTTCTAGGCTCCAGTCTAATGCTTTGTTTTCCATTCTGTATTCTTTCTCCATCCTTTCTTACAGCTTCAGTTACCTCCTACCTGTAAGCGAATGACTTGTGAATTTTTATCATGCTTGCCTCTGAGATCCAGTCCAGATCTGTATATCCTACTATTTAGTTATCCTCTAGGAAGCTTTTCCCCACTTGGGTGCCTCAAAACCATCTCAGTTTCTCCAAAATAGAACTCATGCTCTTTCCCTGCAAACCTGCTCTTCCTCAGTGTTCTTAACTCAGTGAAAGCTATCATTTAGTCTATTACACAAGTGGGAAGCTTCCAAGTCATCTTGATAACCTTTTTTCCTAACTCACCCATCCAATACCCAATCTGTCACTGTCGCCTTTAGTGTTAAGAGAGTGGCTAGAGATCAGGCTTCACTAGTTGTGTAACTTTGGGGCAAGAAACAACCTTTCTAAGCCTTAGTTTCTTGCAAAATGGGGTTATTAGAACAAACTCATCCTAAGGAATTGTTTTGAGTATGAGGGGAGATGCATATAAAGGATATTGCACCGCGTTTCTCTTATAGTGTTTAATACACGTTAATTGTTATTAGCAGTATTTCCCTACTTCTGTTGATCTTCATCAACCTAAGCTACTTTTCATCTCTCCCTTCTACTAAGCTTGCCAAGTAACTAGTCTTGCTGTATTCGTCTTGGCACTCTTCCTGTTTACTGCATGCAAATCTGGTCACGTTTCCCATCACCATTCTGCTTAAAACACTTTAGTGGCTTCCCTTTGCTCATAGGATAAAGATCAAAATATGACCCACTGGAACCTATGTGGTCCAGCCCCTGCCCAACCTCCTCTATTATACCATGTTCCTGCTCATTCTCTGTGCTTGAGTCATGCTGGCCTTTCATTAACTTAGATGTGCCGTGATCCCTTTCATCAAAGAGTCTATGCGTAGGCAGTTTTGGTCCTCCAGATACCTTTTTCAGGCAGATCTTTTGTGACCATGGTGTTTTTCCTCAGTCATAAGTTCTCCTAGCAGCCTTTGTTTCTCCTGCCTGGTTCTTATCACAGGTGTAAACAAGTATGTTTTCTTACCTGATCCTTTTGATGTAGGTCTGTTCTCTATAGATTATATTAGAAGCTCCCTGAGGACAGGCCCAGATTATTTATTTATTTTATACGATTGTATCCCCAGCACTTAGCACAGTGCTTACACTCACTAAATGTTCCTGACATGGATAAACCAATAGGTGAACACTTGAGTTCAACACTCCACTTAACTGTGTGTTAATATTTACCCATATAGAGTTGTTTGGAGGGTGTTACACTCATTCTTAAATACTAACTGAGCAATTAGAATTGACTGAGCCTGGGTCCCTTTTCTTGTAGGAAGGAATTTTTGGCCTTATTATGGTATTGGGAGGGGTGAAAATGCCCCCCCAAAAGAGCTATGTAAATTAAATCACAGCATGTTTTTCACTTGGTTCCTGGTCCTTCGAATGTCAGGATTGCACAAGCAGCTCTGAGTATCAGAGCTGGACAATAAGATTTGTGATAAATTGGTCTTTGCCTGAAGAGGAATCTAAAATATTTATTTGTTTCACTGATGGGTTCTACCTTTGGTTGAAGAGAGAATGAAAAGTCTAGTTTTTTGACTATATCTTTCTTGAAAGATAGAAAAAATAGGCTAGGATTGAATACTACCTTCATGAGGCTCCATATGACTTAGCACCTCTTTCTCTAAAGAGAACTAATAGAACACATGTACTTGATTCCTACAGGAGCTTATTCGTTGGATAATGCTTATTGGTGGGATGTCTTTTCTTATTGTAACTAGCATATCCTGGGGTGTATCATACCTTATATATTACCAGTGTTCTGAATTTAAAGGACAATTTAAAATTGACAGCTCTTTCCTACTTTAACTTATGCTCTCATTTACCCAACATGGGGTCAAAAAAGCAGGCTTTTGCTAAATTTGTGTTTTAACTTAAAATTGAAAGCATTAATCCTTTTGGGTTATAATGAGACATGTGTATTTAGCATTGGTCTCAGAACTTCTAATTCTCTTGAAGGAGGTGGGGGGGGAGGTTGAGGGGAGACTTATATATGAAAAGATCGAAGAATGTGGACCTTGTTTGGTACCTGACTCAATCAAACCAACTGTTGGGGAAAAAACAAAACAAAACATTGAGGGGAATTTGAATCCTGTTTGATTATTTGATACTGGAATTGTTAGTTTTTTAAGATGAGATAATGTTATTGTCCTTATATTCTTAATGGCACATACTGTCATTTAAATGATACGTACTAAAATATTTACAGTTGAAATGACTTCCAGCCTTTGCTGTGTAAACAGTCCATCGGCAGTATTGAGAGTGATGATGCAGTAAGATTGACTGTATGTTGATAAGGTTCCACTATACTGTTCTCTCTTTTTGTATGTGTTCAAAGTTTTACACATTAAAAAAAAAGGGAAAAAAAAGTTTTCCATGCTTGTGTTTGCAGTTAGTAATACATTTGCATTACTAAGAGGAGTCCTCTGGTCATTTCCTTGCCACATTTCTGGAGAAGAATCTCTTAAATTTTTTCATAATTTGCAAAAGGTTCTTTTGGTTTTCATATTTGTTTCCTCTGGTTTTGCTTTCATAGTTCCTTTTTTTAAAGTAATCTCTACACCCAATGTGTAGTTTGAACTCATGACCCCAAGATCAAGAGTTGCTTGCTCTACAGACTGAGCCAGCCAAGCATCTCACTTTCATAATTCTTAATTCTTTTTTTAAATTCCCATCGTCATTTCATTAAGATATAAAATGTTATTGGTCTTTACTCCTGTGGTTTATCTTTTATACTTTATTTGTATTTTTTTCATAGTTGGAGACTCAAAAATGAACCAAGGTCTTATTAATTCTAAGTATAATAAAGATTACTTTCCTGCATACTGCAAAAATATCATACTTTGTAACTGCAGACAGTGATCCTTGAATTTCCTATATTCTTCTCTTCCTCTTTGATTCTGAAGTTGCACATAATTGTATCTAGTTCTTTAAGATATTTATTAGCCTAAGAGAAAGTTAAAGTGTATCCTAGATGTAAGATTAACAAATGTGTATAATTTAGATACAAATGTTGGTAGATTTAAAAGCTCTTTAAGTATTTGTGTGTTTCATGTTAGCCCACATAATTGTGACATTTGTAGATGTCACTGTATGTTTTTAAAGGTATTAAGTTTTATAACTTTAACACATACACATATTGAAGTTATGGCATTTTATACATGATTTTTTTTTCTTTTCTAGAGTGAGTCTCTGGTGGTTTGTGATGTCGCTGAAGATTTAGTGGAAAAGCTGAGAAAGTTTCGTTTTCGCAAAGAAACGAACAATGCTGCCATTATAAGTAAGCTAAACGTGATTGCCTCAGTTACGTGGTCTTCGTTGATTTTTCTCTTACAGCTACATTGAATAAACTGAGCCATTAGGAAATAATTTGCCTCCTTCTGGTTTAATCTTCCCCCTTGCTCTTATTTATTTATTTAAAAAGAGATTTTATTTATTTGTCAGAGAGAAGAGTGTGCCTGCGCACAAGCAGGGGGAGTGGCAGGTGGAAGGGGCGTGGGGAATGACATGACACTCCAACCCAGGACCCTGGGATCATGACCTGAGCCAAAGGCAGAATCTTAACTGACTGAGGCACCCAGGTGTCCCTTCCCATTGCTTTTAGATCACTTTAAAAAATAAGTAATAGCGGGGCGCCTGGGTGGCTCAGTCGTTAAGCATCTGCCTTCGGCTCAGGTCATGATCCCAGGGTCCTGGGATCAAGCCCCACATCGGCCTCCCTGCTCAGTGGAGAGCCTGCTTTTCCCTCTCCCACTCCCCCTGCTTGTATGCCCTCTCTCAGTGTGTCTCTGTCAAATAAATAAATAAAATCTTAAAAAAAAAAAAAGTAATACCTATTATCCTAGAATTGAGGTGGAGTGTCCTACCTCCCTCCTTAGCTCCCTATACAGGTTTGGAGAAGATCTTCTTAACCACCTGGTCATTGTAATGACCCATCCAACTCCATCCTTTAACTTCTCAGGAGACTAAAAATTGCCTGGTCATTCAATCTCAGCCAGAAACCTTTTCCTACACCTAAAATGGTAAAGTGTTCAGCATTGTCTTCACAGTGATTTGGGGCCTTATTCCAGTTCTTGACTTGAACCCCTAGTTTCATGGAGATTACTTGTAAGTGTCACTGACTTCTGACAATGGAAAGAATGATTTGCATATTGCTTCTCCCACTGTGAGCTTATCGGATGGTATGCAGATTTCTTTTATATTCTTAAGTAGTGCTTAATCTGTGGCACGGTGATTTACAAAGGTGAAGGAAGGGCAAGGATGTAATTAGATCTCCATAGACTACACTTACCTGAGAGGCATCTGGCAGAGGTGAATTAATGAGATGGTGACAACCTGTAGTGAGTTTTGGTTCTGTTACAAAAAAATACTACAACGTAGGTATACAGTTCGTAAAAGTGAAAATTCATGTCTGTGCCTTTGTACTGCGAAAGTTAAAGCTATTGGAGACCGTACCATATCTTACAGAATTTACTCTGAAATTACTGTAAAACCAAAAATGGCCAAAAGAATAAAGGCATAGATTATCTAAACATATTTTAGTTTGGCTTTGGATTATGTTATATATATTTGAATATAGCTCTCACTGCTCTTTGGTAATCCACTATCTCATAATCTACTGCACTATGAAATCTTGACTCTGGAGAAGCTGGGAATTGGTGGTGGTTCTATCTTAACTCCTGGTCTGCTTTTCCCCTGCAGTTCTATCCATATTATGTAGACCAATCTCATTTACAGTTACCCTTCTGGACCTTATTATATAGGAAGTTGCATTTGAGTTACAAAATTCTTCAGATATTCAGAAAATATAAGGAGTTGACATAAAATTCTAAATAAGCCAACTAGGTGATGGGAATTGTGGGTAAAAGTCTTTACATGCTGACTGCTTGAAAAGCACAGCTAGCTAATAGACTGTAAATGAAACTGCAAATGAGGTTAATGTTTGTGTTTCTTCTTAAAAGATTTTATTTATTTGACACAGATAGAGACAGTGGGAAACAGAATACAAGCAGAGGGAGTGGGAGAGGGAGAAGCAGGCTTCCCGCAGAGCAGGGAGCCTGATGCAGGGGCTCCATCCCAGGACCCTGGGATCATGACCTAAACTGAAGGCAGATGCTTAACAACTGAGCCACCCAGGCACCCCTATGTTTGTGTTTCTTAATGTTTTAATTTTAGATGCCTGAAAAAGGGCTGAGACTCTCTGGGTTGGGTAGATCGAGGTCACATTCAAGTCACAGTTTACTTACATTATATTTTTATTTTAGTGAAGATTGATAAGGATAAACGCCTGGTGGTACTGGATGAAGAGCTTGAGGTTTGTTTGATCAGCTAAGTACATTTTTATAGTTAAACAGTTATTATTCTATAGTTAAACAGTTATTATTCTATGTTCTAAAAGATTCTATGTTAGTTACAAGTACTTTTAAAATGAGTCTAAGTAAATGCTCATCATGCATGAAAAGCATGTGCTAATTATTAGGTAGCACGTTGTCTTGCTCATTGAAATACCTTCTTTAAAACATTACTGAAATCCAGTGTAATAAGTGGTGGAAGATAAGGCTACATGTCCAGTATAACTTCTAAATTGCTTGGCCAGTTTGTCAAATGAAGTAACTAATTTAGACTGAAAAGAAATTCACTTTTTTTCCCCTAAATCAGACATTGATGTTTCCTTTGATCGTTGGCTTATTATCTTATTCAGTTATTTCCTGACAACTGGAACATGAGCACAACTATTTTCTTAATAAATGGAACTAAACTGAGTGGCCTTTCAGTGAATTGAGGGTTTAGTAATCTCAGTTTATATACAGTTTAGTAACATAAGATTTTACGTTGTGGTATATGGTTATGAATTTATATCTGTTAGTAGAATGGGTGCTTGGTATATCTCTTAAGGATTTAGGAGCCAGAAAATGCTTAAAAGTTGTTTTTTTTCATGGTGCCAGGGCATTTCACCAGATGAACTTAAAGATGAACTGCCTGAACGACAACCTCGATATCCTTTTCTTAGTGCTTTAAAAAGATTTGTTTTCTTTAGTGGTCAGAATTTTGTTTATGAAGTTGGTTTGTTCAATTTTTAAAAGCTGTGTATTTTACAAAATTTTCTCCTACACCATGATCACAATCAAAATATGTGCACACATATTGGACTTAGAAAAATGGGAAGTTGACATACCAGTGGGGTGGATTATTTCCTTTTTAAAAAATTCCTTTTATTATGTGTTTACAGTAAAATTTTAGAAAAAAATCCATACTTTTAATAAATTTATTTTTGAGAGTTTATATGTTTTATACCTTATCTTTGGGGCTCATGTATACTTTTGTGGAAAGATAATGATAATAAAGGTATGACTTAAATGGAGAGGACAGAAATTTACCACTCACTAGCTCCCCAGGTGTGTATTTTCTTTCAAAACTTTGTTGGTAAGTACTTGTGTCAAATAGCAGTAATTTTAGTTTCTTTAACTTGAGAAAAACCTTCATTGTGTATAGTTATAAATACCAACATGATGATGGAAGAGTTTCATATCCTCTGTGCTTTATTTTCTCCAGTCCTGTTGGTGAGTGAATTTCTTTAAATAGTGCATATTTTGTTCTGATCTAATTAAACCATTTTTATAGGAGACAAATTTTATGCCTGTTTTAAAGATGTGAAGTGTTGAATAACCTAAATAGAGGTATGTGTGCATGTGCACATGAATTCATCCCTAGAAAGAAGTGGCTGTAAAGCATTGTCTCTTAGAACTTGCTTGTTTTCTTAGGGTAAATTTCTAGAAGTGTAATTGTTTGGTCAAATCATACATACGTTTTAAGGAATTTGAAATGTAGTGACATTTTAAAACAATGTACATTTTCTCTTTAGGTTTCGTGTATAAGTACATGAACTTTGTGTATAATCATATTTGCATTTTTATATATGATATATATTTGCATCTTTATATATGATATATATTTGCATCTTTAAAATAGTACTTAATGATGATATGCCTATAACCTTAAGAACAGTCCCAGAGTAGCTTACATTGGATATTGAAGTGGCTTACTGTTTTTTAAGATATACCATTATCCCCAGAACTCGCAGTACCACTACCATTGAAGCCCACAGTAAACTCTGAACTCTTTTCTAAACTTTGCTACTTGTATCATTTACGGAACACTTAAAATAACTACAGTACCTTTTAACTTAATATGTAAGCAGCCTGTAATTTTTTTTCAGGGTGGATCTCCCCACACTGATCCATCACCGTCCCCAAACCTATATATGTTAGGCATCCATAAAACTGATCTTGATATTTAATGTCAAAATTAAGATTGTGCTGAAAAGTTCTTAAGTATTTACAGAGGTTTAAAAGATTGGCAGAGATCTAGCCACATTTATTTTTATCAGCTCCAGGGACTTGTTTGTCATTTAGCTATGGCTCTGTGCAGGCAGTATGCAGTGTAAGACTCTTGAAATACACCCATACACAGTTAGACTGAAGCTTTCTGTAAACCTGAGAGCATAAGAAAATCCTAAATGTATCATGATAGAAGTACAAAATGAAAACCCGTCCCTTTTTCAAAATCTAAGTCTCATTTCTATACTAATCTCTTTTCCAGGTTGTAAGCCTGAACAACAGATGATGTATGCTGGGAGTAAGAATAAGCTAGTCCAAACAGCTGAACTAACCAAGGTGGTATTTGTGTTTTACTTGATTGTTGAGATTATATATTTAAAGAGTTTTACTGTTTAGAAATGGAATGATAGAAGTCTTTAATCAAAGTGTGTTTTTTGAATGGAAATTATAAGTTGATTAGAAGAAATTACATTTAAAATATAGGCAGCTTGAGAAAAGCCACTGCCATTATTCAGTCTGTTGAGAGTTTTTCATCTTCCATAATGTAGTTTCTAGTAGATAAAAGTAAGCATTGAAGCTTCTCAGAGCTCTTTATCATGGGCTAAATGAACCAAATTCTGTGCAGAATTCCAAATTATGCAGTAACTGTATATTGTTCCCAAGTCTGAAATTTTTTTTTCCCTAAGTCTGAAATTGTTAAGAATATTTACTAGCTTTATTAAGCTAGACCATTCTGTTTTATATGAAACACTTCCCTTAAAATTTAACATGCCCCCATTGTTTTATGGCATTGTTGAAGTTTAACGTAAGATGGATACTTGTTCTCAAACTTTAACTCCCACGTATTAGTTTAGTTGAAAAAAGTATATACTTTTAAGGTGGAATATTACATCACTAAAACAGTATTTAATGGCATTTCCTTTCAGATTTTAAGTAGAGCATCAGTGTTTTTCTCTTACGTGTTTAACCATGAGCCCATGAGATGTCTTTAAGTGCCCTCTGTCTTTTCGATTTAGCTCAGGTGATTGTCATTGACACCACCAACTTATAGAAACTACTTTTTCTCATTTGTACCATAGGAACACCCTGGAGTTGCTCTAAGAGGGTTGGGTGATTAGGAGGGAGCTCTGTTAACAGCCTCATTTCCATTCTAATCCCACAGCACACCATCATGCGCTGGAATTAAGGCATTACAGTTTATAAATTACTTTTACAAATAATCACATCAAATCCTCACCACAATCCTTTGAGGTTGATGGTGGTATTCCTGTTCTGGAGATGGGAGAACTGAGGTTCATAAGATGAAAGACTTGCCCAGGGTTGCATAATAGTACATGACAAAGTTGGGTTTCAAACCCACATTGGCTTCAATCCCATCCTTTCTGCTCCGTTGTGTTGTTTCTGTAGAGCCGTTATACTTCCTGGGCCTGTGTGGGTGCAGATTCTTGCAGAGATTTGTGGCTGTGGGCCTATAGTCCATCCTTTTCAGAACAATCTACGGCTTGTATTTCCTCCAACTAGGGAAGACCAGCATATGTTCTTCTACTTCCTAACTAACTAAATTGATTTTAGTTGTGTGTCCTTGGGGTGTCTCTTCTAGTGGGTAAGATGAACAGAGCTCTTATTTTATTTATTTATTTATAAAAATTTTATTTATTTATTTGACAGAGAGAGAGAGAGATCACAAGTAGGCAGAGAGGCAGGCAGAGAGAGGAGGAAGCAGGCTCCCCACTGAGCAAGGAGCCTGATGCAGGGCTTGATCCCAGGACCCTGAGATCATGACCTGAGCCAAAGGCAGAGGCTTTAACGCACTAAGCCACCCAGGCACCCCAGAACTCTTCTTTTAGAATATTCGTAGATTTGATTCTTAGATTCTTTTAGAATATTTGAGAGTTTTGTTTTTAATGCCATCTTATTGCTAAACTTTGGTAACTCGGTACTTAGTATTTAAAAAAAGTAAAGTAAAGGTATATCTAATTTACAAAGATAAGTCCTGACCAACATGTATGAAAGGAAGGAGAATTGGGTATTTAATACTCACATATATAATGTATTTGGTTTTTTGTTTTTGGTTTTTTGGTTGTTTTTTTTTGTTTGTTTTGTTTTGTTTTTTTTAGAGTGTCAAAGTATGACCTAACGTTTTTTCTTAAGGTATTTGAAATAAGAAATACCGAAGACCTAACTGAAGAATGGTTACGTGAGAAACTTGGATTTTTCCACTAATGTGAACTTCTGTGTTTCTAAAGTATTTATGTATTAACCTGACCATACTGGAACCAGACATAAATACTTATGCCTAAAAATGCACTGTTACTTACAGTTTGTTTCCTGCAGTAAAGAAAAATTCTTCATTTGTTCAAAGTTTGAACAAAGGGGAAATCATCTTCATAGTAATGAAACTTTGTAAAGTGTTTCCTTATATTTGTAATTGTTAGGTGAACTACTTCTCTCCAGGGACTTTTTGCACTCTTGTGACTAATTTCTATAACTTATGGTTCAGAATTTGTTACTATTTACAGACACCATTGGAAAGTGGGTATTAGATTGTGATAGACAACAGTTGCCTCCTTTTGACAAATACTGGATATTAGCAGTTTATATATGAAAATAGCATATTATCACTTGTCAAATCTTTGAAATTAATTTGGTGTAAAAGACTTGAATGACCCAATTTAGAGCCATGAAAAATAATTTACTGTAGTGTAAGCTGCATTACAAATACACTTGTTATCAATTCCATACCTTCTGTGGTTTCCTGTATCTTTTAAATCAAGTCCAGAAACTTTGTTCATCCATCATTCATTCTTAAGGTCTGGGAGTTAGATTTTATAGCAGTTATGACTATTATGCTTTCTTCTTACAGAAAATAGCATCTTAGTCTTGGAAATTGATAGGTTGGAACTAATCAAGGACTTCATTCCTGATTGTGTTGTAGTTAGATAGTTTTGGATCTAGGTTAATAACACTTTATTTATAAAGCACCTCTTAATGTTGTGAACACAGTTATTTTAAATGTGTTAATACTGTGCCTTTGATTTGTTAGCTTTAAAGTTAGTTTAAGACTTTTACACTGCCAGTATTCCAGATTTGGTGAAATTAATACTTTTGTAAAGGGTCCAAGTAAAACAATTTTCTAATGTGTGTATCTGAAATTTATAATAAAATCAACTTCATATTTTTTAAAATTCCAACTATCTGCTTGTATTGGTGAATATATGGCAGTTGAGATTTTATAATTTGGGTATATTTATGATTACCTTTGTGCCATAGGAAAAATTACTTATCTTAAAACCTTGGCCAGAGTTAATAACATTAACACATTAATAGAAATTGTATCTTATATCCTCAATGTCAGAAGGTATTCCAAACTGGACATCTGTCTTGTTGGCATCCTTGGCATAAAGCAAGGTTTCTAATATATAGTAGTACTTTAAGAAGAACATTACAAGTAACTGTTTAACATTAATTTGACAAAAGGTCTTGAGACTATAAAGACTAACCAAATTTGGTAAGCGAATTCTTATATTAAGAATATCTTAGTCATTTCAAAACTAGAAAGGCACTATTTTATGTTGGCGTATTTTTCATTTATATATTCTTTGCTTTTTTTTTTTTTTGAAGTTTTTGTGCCAACGCTAATAAAGAGGTAAAGATAGTTGGAATTTTCACAATATTGAATCTTCGGTGGCCAACACTGTTTGGCTTCACTAATCTAAAAAACAGGAAGCAATAGGAAGTTAGTTGGAGATGAGGAAGTGCTAAGAGTGGGCATTTGTTTTGGTTAATGAATGGGAAGGATTCTTTATTCCAATTTCCAGGGAGGGGGGGGGGAAGACCTTCACCCAGGAAGTTTATGAATTCTTTAAACAGCTATTTTGATATTGGAGAATAATGCTTATAGTTCTGTGGAAATGCAGATATAACCCAAGTGAATGGAGAGTGTTTTTAATGTTTTTAAATGAAGGAAATGAGATTTCATTTCACCTGGTTTGCAGCAATAAGAGAAACTAGTGCTGCAAGAATGTATTTTCTAATGAGGTTCCTTATTTTGTCTCGCATGTTTTAATTGTTTTGTTTAGTTTTTTAAATTTGAAAGTCCTCCATATTGTCAGATGATACTGACTTCCATAAACAGAACTTAGTTCCCCTGTTCTCTAACAGGGACAAAGAGCTGTGATAAATCATGCTTTTTTGAGCTTGTTTGACTCCTTATCAATAATATGTATTTTGCAAGACAATAGATTACGCTTGGGGAATCAGTAGAACATTTTTTACTCCCTCTGTCCTATAGGGAGACTTACAAATCCTGTGCTATAGAGTGTTCTCAGACTTTTATATAAATTTCCCTTCCATGTAATCAAATTTTGCATTGTTCTCTTCAAGTATATGGTGTTCATTTTGCTCTCCTTTTCTGCCTTCTCTCAAATAATAACTACAGATTGGATAATTCCAGTTTTTACATTCCATAGCTTTCTGGTGCAGCCATTCCCATTCATATCTTAAATCTTTCCCTTTTGGCATCAGCTTTTTTCCTGGGAACCTCCTTCATGGTCTTCTAAGTCAGCATTAGTTTTGAAATTGTTGGCTTTGCATAAGTTCTGCATAGCATCTAATGTTGTCACAATAGAGTCAACTAGTAATCCTAGCATTTTTTTGTACGGTTTTTGTGGCAACATAAATGACATATGAAGAAAACTGTTCTCAGGTTACTATGCTGAAATTCCAAAATGTCAGAGTTTTGTTCTGGTATTGAAGCAATCATGTTAGGAAAAAGGTTGCTAGACCGTTTTTGTTTAATTGACTTCTAAAATAAATGTTCAAATTGTCTATTTCTAAAAAATTTACCAAATGCCTAGGGCAGTTAAACATACTCTTGTTTAAGAGGGTGTTGCTAAATTTTTTATTACTGTTACAAAATAACCTTTGTAGCAAAATGTCTGTCAGCACTTTTCTCTCCCCTTTTATCTCCTATTTTCAGGAGTCATATGTAGCCATAAACTCTATCTTGGTCTGACACTTTAACTAAAAATTTCCAGTTAGAGGAATTTATTGCCAAATTAAATTTGGCTGTCTTTATTCCCTACCTTTATAGATAGTAAGGAAGGTATACTTAAAAAAAAATGTTTGGACTACTTTAAAACCTGAGCAATGTCATTAATCCATAACATGGACTAGTGATGAATAGATATTTTCATAAGTGTTTAAATGCTGATATTTGGTGGAAGTAGAGAGTAACTTGATTCTGTCAATTCAAATATTCTTAGTACGGTTGCTTTCCCTGTTTGTTCAATAGACTGATAATACTGGAATCTATAGAATTTGAGCCTTTACAACTTATGTGAAGAAGTGTCTCAAACATTTCTGGACAAATCTTATTTTGTATTTCTGGAAGAATGTAAATCTTCTTAGGCCACTTAACACCAATGGTCCCAAGTTGAAGATTCTTGAGAAATTTGTTTCTTGTTATGCCATTTGACATTTCAAATCAGTGACCATGTTTCTATAATATTCAGAACAACTATATTAAGGTTGTGGTAGAAACTATGTTTTCTTGCTTTTTGGAATATAGTTCATACACATATATTACTTGAATATTGTTTGAGATCACTAACTTGCCAGGGCAGTTCCCACTGATCTGGATGGTCCAATATAATCTCATTCAGGAGGCTTGAAACTTTAATGGTTTAGTCTTGTGAATTTTAACAGTTCCCTGTCATCATTTAACAAACTCAACAACTGGCACAACTTCTTAAGCTGTGATTTCAGTCTCTGCTAGTTCATATTGCATGTTTATTTTGGACAGTCTTCTGTTAAGCATGGTGCTTGTACTGGTTTAAATAAAATGTTAACATGAAAGGACTTCTGGCTTCTCATTTTTTTTCTTACTTCCTCTCCCTTTTAGAGTTACCCCTACCTGCCTGGCTCAGTTGTGGCCTTTGAGTGAGCCACACAGATTCAGCAGTTCACTTTCTCAGAAAAACTGAGAGGGAAAATAAATAGGAACCACTTGGCAAAGATTGGATTGGGTGAGGGACAATTTGACAAGATTATAAAAATTTCTAAAACTTGTTCTGAGACTCAAATGATTTGTAGTGGCAGAAGACATCATCTCAAATGATGAACCCTTTGCTCTCAAAGGAAAAACCATAAGTTAAAGGGGCTGTGCACTTCCTAAGAAATCAAATTGAAGGATCTTTATTGAATATAGTATGTCACTGTTTAGTAAATAGCCATTGAAGATCCACCTTGCCTTTGTTTCAGACTATACTGCATGGTTTGGTTTCATAGCTATCTATCGAGTGAATACAAGTCACTACTACTTACCTAATTTTTAGAGTCTACCATACACTTCTTGTGATTGAATGTGTGCTGGAAGTCACGATTTGTTCATGTTTGTGAAAGGAGTAGTTTGTCTTCCTGTCTTCAAGAATCGCACAAGGAGAATTGGCCAGAGCTTAGAAACGTGTCTTATTTCTCAAATTTGTCCATTTACCTATTTGAGACAGCCAGCTCCTAAATTTTTTTCACCTTCTTCTCTTCTTCGTTTTTGTTTTTTGTTTTGTTTTGTTTGTTGTTTTTGGGTTTTTTTGTCCTTTCACTTTTCAGCAGCAAAAAGCATTTCTAACCACTTAAATGTCCCAGGGTAGGCCCTCTGCCATTTGCATGAGGGTACACCCTGAGTGAATGTTGATTCCTTTACAGTATATTTTTGGCTGTGTTGGGGAGCCAAGTAAATTCAAGATCTTACTGCTGAGCATCAGGGAGTTTTCACACCATCTCTTGTTCTTGAGATCTGTCCCCAGGTGACTTGAAAGCGCCATGCCGGGGTGACGCCCTTCTCCAGTTATGGAAAAGCGAAAGCAGAATGTATAGGTTGCATTCAAAAGCCATGCCGTAGTCCCCAGAGAAAGTGTGTGTGTGTGTGTGTGTGTGTGTGTATGTGCAAGACCCTTGTCACCACCACCTACGTCATCAAGCATAGATTCTCTTACTAGAATGGAAGGCCCTTGGCATTTTGGCTCACTCCTCACTCATGGTGAACAGCCAAGCCCAGATGTTCTGCCGCCCTTGGTTAGGTCAAAAGGCGCCAGCCACTCCCTGCCAAAGCCCTTTAGGTCACCATGATTTGTCCCACGTGGCTGTACTTGCCTGTCCTCAGCCCCTCTCCATCCTCAAGACGCACGGGATCTCACTTCCAGCACCCCCTGGTTCAACTCAAGAGCCTCGCCTCTAAGATGCTTGCCTGACTGGGACCAAACAATGACCTGGGCCAAACTCTCCCAGTGTCAGCTACCAAGAGGTACTTTACAATTCAATTCCTGATGTTGGAAAGAGGAGCCCGTTCTCTTGAAGTGGCAACTGAGCTCGGCAGAACGCCATTAGATGGAGAAGAGGGAGAGAAGATGTCGGCTGGGGAAGCGTGGAAGGAAGAAGGCTCGCAGAGTAGCTGAAGCACGCTAAAGGCGGATCCCCATGCCAGGAGCCACTCTCCCGCCTTTTAGCTTTCTCGGGCTTCCTCTGACTCAGGGCCACTCCTCAGAGTTACCTCTTTCTGAGGCCTGGTTGGTTGCTTAGCTCTTCGTGGGTTCCTCTGCATGACTACCCCTACCGGAAGTTGAGTTAATGTGGACAGGTCTGTTGACTTGCATGCCAGAGAAACTAATTCTAGAACAACCTCTGGTTTCACCTGCCAGCATGCCCCAGCCTAACCGAACACTTTCAGCAAGCGTGCTCTGGGCCTCATCCCCTAGCGACAGAAACACCCTTCTCAGGCTGCTGTGGCCTGTCAAAATCAGCAATCTTCAATAATTACCTCAAATGCCATTTATACCATGAAGTCTGTTGTTGAACTAAATATAGTAACTAATTCAGGGAAAAAACCCACAAAACTTATATTAAACCAATATCATTAGAGAAAAATCGGAAACTATAGACAAGCAGAACGAAGAAAATGTCTCCTGCCCCAAGAAATCCGTTTTGACATTTTTGGTTATCTCTTTCCCTATCTCTGGAGGAATTCTCTGGCCCCATAGGTTTTTTAGGCACCCTAAAGAATGATAGAATTACACCCATTTTTTCAAGTAATAAGAATTCCAACCTAGTCGAATGTCAAAACTTCAATATCTTACTTCCTTTAAGGCTCCCACTCTCATCCCTCTCTTTCCTCCCACTCCACTTCCATCAAATCCACTTCAGGCTGGGAACGCACCATGGGGGCCGGGGGTTGGAGTGTGGTCTCCCTCATTATCACCCTCTAGCCTTGCTCCCCCATTCACTAATTGTCTCTAGGCCCTCTGGGATTGGTGGAGGGGAGCAATGACTCATTAACCTGGTACAAATGTAATCTGGAGTGGGTGCCCTTTGGGCTGTGGCTATGTCAAGTATTAATTCTTTTTCCTCGTTGCATGCTTCTGTGAGTTCCTTGCCAATTTCCACGGGGGATTTGGGCTGGAAGTCCCCCGACATGGGTCGTGTCTTCTGTGGCTCGTGGCTTTACAAACGTACCTCCCAGCTCTTGGCTTCTGGTAGTGAGCTCTGTCCTGGGCACCTTGCTTCTGCAGACTGCATCTTGGGCTGTGTCCCCTGTTCAGCTCCCTTCCTCAGGGTTCAGATTGGCCCTCAAGGCCTTCAGAAAGGCCCTCTTTGCCTTGCTTCTATGGGGGGTTGGGGTACAGTTTGCTTCCTCCGCCATCAGGCCAAGCTCTCAGATCTAGCCCTGCACACTTCTCTGACCCCATTTTGGCTTCTTCTCCTATCCCACTATACCTGAGCCATGCTGGGCTTATTTTTGTTCTTCAAACATGCCAAGCTCAGGCATTCTCACTAGCTGTAGCTTCTTCCTGGGAAGATTGCCCACTCTCCCTCTTCCGCACCCACCTCCCCAAGGGTCATTTGGATGACTCCTTTTTTCTGAACTGAGCTTCAATGTTGCCTCTCACAGAGGCTCTCCCTGATCATTCATCCTAACATAGCAACACCTTCACCATCATGTCCCATCTGTTTTAATTCTCTGCCTAGCACTGACCACCATCTGATAGTTTTCTAATTTATGTAACTGGTCTGAAGAAGGACTCTCAAAAGTCATCACGTTAAAATAATTTTTGGGTTGTTTTTCAAAATTGATACCTCCGTTCCCCATTGGACCTCTCTTTTTTCCCTCAGGCTAAAGGCTTTCTTTGGTGATCTATCTCCATATTTCAGTCGCTTACTTGTTACAAGTGCCTTTTTTTGTTACTAAAATTTAGTTCTGTTCTTTTTTTTTTTAAGATTATTTATTTATTTATTTGATAGAGACATAGCGAGAGAGGGAACACAAGCAGAGGGAGTGGGAGAGGGAGAAGCAGGCTTTCCGCCAAGCAGGGAGCCCGATGTGGGGCTCGATCCCAGGACCCTGGGATCATGACCTGAGCCGAAGGCAGACGCTTAACAACTGAGCCACCCAGGTGCCCCAGTTCTGTTCAGTTTTAAAAACTAGGCCTCCTATTTGATTCAAACCTCCTCTGTCCTTCAGCACACCCCAAACTTGTGGTTTGGCGGGGGGGGGGGCAGGGCAGGAGGGAGCACTTGTCCTCTGTTCTGCTCTCTCGTCCTGCCGCTGGAGCTTTCCCCCCTCACGCTGGCGACATGAGGGCAGAGACAGAAAAGACATTAGCTTGTGTACCTGCACACGGCCATGGACTCTAACCTGATGGGTTGATTTCCTTTTTCACACGCGCACATGTTGCTGGTAAATAGGTTACTGTTCTTTTGGATATCATTTCTTCTCTGTTTAACACTGGGCCTTGAGTTCCCAGAGTAGGGCAAGGCTTCCAATGTGGATTCTTTCCTTGAAGTCATCTTCTGCATCTTTGGATGGCTTTGTAGGGTTTCTTCATGATTCCTCTTTCTATAACTTTTGTTTGACTTGAATTAATGATGACCTTTTGTCCCCATTTTCTTAGTTTTCAATGTAGTGATTGTTTTTTTTCCCCCAGATACCTCCAATGGATTGCTCAAATGCCTAGCAATTCCTCCAAATGCTTCAACAAATAAGAAAATCTGTCCGTTCCAAAAGATTTCAAATAAGAAAGGAGAGTCGGAATTACATACATTTAAGACATTTGTAGTTAAGTAATAATTCCCAGGGAAAAGTAAAAAAGAAAATCTATCAGGTTTTCTTTCTTTTTTTTTTTCCCCCCTTCCTGGAGACCTTCCCCACCTTCCGTGTTCCCTCTAAAATCTGTGCTGGAGGCTCTATAGGCATGAGCGTGTCATCCAGAAGCTTCCCTCGCTTGCTTCTTAGTTGGAGCCCCTTGGTTGGATCCCAGGTATTCCTTATTTTGTTAACCCATTTTGCTGAAGCCCATGGTACATGGGAGGAGAGCTTTTGTATCTCTTCCTAGTCTGTAGTACTAACCCTTTTTCAAGGAGCTCAAATTATCTTAATTTAGAGTGCCATCTCTTTCCTGGGTTTAAATTCCAGGATGGAAATGATTTTGCGTCAGCATTTTAAGGGCATTGCTCCTCCACCTTCTAGTTGCAGTATGCTGTTAAGAAGTCTGATGCCGGTCTGACTCCAATTCTGTTCTAAGTTTTTTCCTTTGGGGCGTTCTCCTTATTTCTGACATTGTGAAATGTCTCCATGATGTGATTTTGTATGGATCTGGTTTCACTCATTGTGCTAGATATTTGATGAACTATTTGAACCTGGGGATTCATATTTTTCAGTTCAAGGAAAAATGTTTTTCTGTTATTTGTTTGGTAACCTCCATATTTTTCCTCTCTCTTTCTAGAACTCTTACTGGTTTGGATGGTGGACTACTTGCTCTGATTCTCTAATATTCTTACCTTTTCTATTGTTCATCTCTTTATCTTTTTTTTGGTTGGTATTCTTATTCTGGGAGACTTACTTCAACTTTCTCTCCTACCCAACTTGTTGACTTTAAAATTTCAGTTATATATTTAAAAACCATGCAAGTTTTTTTTTTTTAAGATTTTATTTATTTATTTGAGAAAGAGAGTGAGCACAAGCAGTGGGGAGAACGGCAGAGGGAGAGAGAGAAGCAGACTCCCCACTGAGCAGGGAACCCGATGCGGGGCTCAATCCCAGGACCCCGGGATCATGACCTGAGCCAAAGGCAGAAGCTTAACTGTTGAGCCACCCAAGTGCCCCTAAAAGCTATACAAGTTTTATTAGTAAGATGGAACAGTAAAGCAAGAAAAACAGAACTTCTTCATAGTCTATAAAATATTTTATAAACACTTTATATCTCAACAAAGGACTTTTATCTGGGAATAGGCAGCTAACAGCATTTCTACAATTAAATATTTTATGAATGCATTTAAAAAGAAACTACAGGGATGCCTGGGTGGCCAAGGTGGTTAAACCTTGGATTCTTGATTTTGGGTCCGGTCATGATCTCAGGGTTGTGAGATCGAGCCTTGCATCGGGGCTCAGCCCTGTGAGTGGGGTCTGCTTGAGATTCTCCCTCTCTACCTCTTCTGCTGCCCCTCCCCCACTCTCTCTCTCTCTCTCTCTCTCTCTCTCAAAAAAAAAAAAGTAAAAAATTTAAAAATTAGAAGAAATTTTTAAAAGTGAGACAACTGTGCGTGGTTTAAAAACAAAATACAAACAAATGAACAAAAAGCAATGTACTGCAGTTGAGCCAACAACACAGGTATGAAATGTGTTGGTCCATTTATATGTGGATTTTATTTTTGACACAGTACTATAAATGTATTTTCCTTATGATTTTCTTTTCTCTAGTTTATTGTAAGAATATGGTATATGATACATATACAATATATGTTAATCAACTGTTTGTTATTGGTAAGGCTTCTGGTCAACAGTAGGCTATTAGTAATTACGTTTTGGGGGCAGGCAAAAGTTATTTGTGGATTTTCGACTGTGCAGGGGGTCGAACCTCCATGTTGTTCAAGGGTCAACTCTGCATTTGTGTATCAAATCATCATATTGCACACCTTAATTTTATATGTTGTAGAGCAATAATATCTCAATAAACCTGGAAAAAACATTTTAATATAATTAGTTTCCTTTCAATCTATTACCACATATAGAAGACAATTATATATGGTATGTATCCAGTTTCACGAGTAACATAATATATATATTCTTTATTTTAAAAAACTATTCATAAATGTAGGTTCATAATATTTTTCTGAGTGCATATGTCATGGTTTACTCAATAATTCTCTTGTTGTTGGATATTTTGGTTGTTTCCGAAATTACTGCTAAAGATATTTTCCTGCAAAAGAACTTTTCCATGCTTTGGGTTATTTTTACTTATTTAATTTATTTAATTTATTTTTTATTTTTAAACATTTTATTTTATTATTTTTATTAAAATATATTTATTTATTTATTTATTTGACACACAGAGAGAGATCACAAGTAGGTAGAGAGGCAGGCAGAGAGAGAGGAGGAAGCAGGCTCCTTGCTGAGCAGAGAGCCTGATGCAGGGCTCGATGCCAAGACCCTGAGATCATGACCTGAGCTGAAGGCAGAGGCTTTAACCCACTGAGCCACTCAGGCGCCCCTGAATATTTTATTTATTTACTTGACAGAGAGAGAGAGATGGCAAGAGAGGGAATACAAGCAGGGGGAGTGGGAGAGGGAGAAGGGATCCCAACGAGGGGCTCCATCCCAGGACCCTGGGATCATGACCTGAGCCGAAGGCAGACGCTTAACTGACTGAGCCACCCAGGCACCCCTTTGGGTTATTTTTAAGAGGGTTATTATACTGAACTGGACTCCCAGCAGCTATAACAAGGGAACCTTTTCAACATTGAACACTTTTATTTATTTAAACTACTGCCTAATTTGATTTACAAAGTGGTTATCTTTATTTTTAAATTTGCTTTTCTTTGATCATGAGAGAGACCTGAATATTTTCTTATTTATTTTGTTAACGAACTGCAACTGTATATTGTGTGATCCTATCTTTTGTCCATTAATCAGCTGGTTTTTAGAATTGATTTTAGTGTGTTTTCAATGTACTTATTAATCCTTTGTCTTTTTTTTTCTGGGAATATTTGTTTCCTGTTTTATTTACTTTATGTTCTTAAAATTTGTATTTATTTATTTATTTATTTATTTGCAATGTTGAATCTGTTGATTGGGTGTGTGTGTGTGTGTGTGTGTGTGTGTGATGTAACTCACTGCTTTTTAGTTTAAAAAGTTTCATTTAAAAAAGACACCCATGCCCAGAGATTTGACAGTCCTATGTGTTCTTTTATCATTTTATGGTTAGCCTTGGACTGACCTAATTATATAATATAAAGAGAGAATTTAAATTATTAAACATACCTCAACAAAGCTTTTAATATATCTAAAATATTTTTTCCCAATAATTTGGGATACTTCCTTTAGAAAGTGTTCAATTCTTATAGGGAATGTGGTCTTTTTCTGAAATAATTATTCTAATAGATTGTTAATGCTTGTTGATTTTTTAAAAGATTTTTATTTATTTATTTTGACAGAGAGAGAGAGATCAGAGTAGGCAGAGAGGCAGGCAGAGAGAGAGGAGGAAGCAGGCTCCCTGCTGAGCAGAGAGCCCGATGCGGGACTTGATCCCAGGACCCTGAGATCATGACCTGAGCTGAAGGCAGATGCTTAACCCACTGAGCCACCCAGGTGCCCCAATGCTTGTTGATTTTTGTGCTTCAATCATACTTAGAATTATTGCAGTTTATAAGATGTTTTCAAATCTTAATAAGGCTAATTTCTTTTCACCTTTATTTTCAAATATTCACTTGGTATTTTCATGTATTTATTGTTTAAGTTGAACATTATTTATTTTTTTAAAAGATATTATTTATTTATTTGACAGAGACAGACACTGTGAGAGAGGGAACACAGGCAGGGGGAGCAGGAGAGGGAGAAGCAGGCTCCCCATGGAGCAGGGAGCCCGATGCGGGGCTCTATCCTGGGACCCTGGGATCATGACCTGAGCTGAAGATAGACGCCCAGGCACCCCTTAAGGTCAACTCTAAAATAATTTAGCTCCAAATCACATTGGGATGTTGATTACAATCATGGTAATATAAATTAACTTGGGGGAAAAATGACATTTTTTTAAAGTTCAATCAAGGGAAATCTTTTAGTTGCATCTTTTGTATTTCTCAGTAAGGTGGTTTAATTTTTTGCATATTGGTAGCACACATTCCTTGTTGAAATTTCTGGGGATTCATTTTAATTTGTCTCTAGTCAAGGATTAGCTCATGATAGAGATGATAGATCATGGACTTACTCATGATAATGAAGAGCCTGACCCCAGGATGGACTGTTCAGCAGAGCTTCCCTGAAGTTGGAATATGGCCTGGGACCTGGAAGCACCTTGCTGCAGCCACACAGACTGAGTTTTCTGGTGTTTATCTCGGATGCAGAAGTCTGTTGATCCTCTGCACTTAGGGTAATAAGGCACCTCCCTGCCTCATTCCATGGCTCCTGCAGTTGAACCATCCTGCCATGTACTCTGCTAAAGTCTTCTCAGTTTCACTGCTTTGACTTGCCCAAACCAATCTGAGTTTCCTTTACGCATGGCCCATGTCAGCCCCCCTGCCTGACAGCCATTCTCACATTATGAATTTCGAGTCAGTTCTTCTTTTGAAGCAGTGCCTGTGGGGGGAAGCGGTTATTGACTTTTGCTTGGGCACGGTTTTGATCTACTCCTAACTTGTGTTATTTACCGTTTTGCCTCACTCTGGGTTTCCACGTATTCCTGGGTTCTGTTTACTGCTTTCTCTTTAGCGTCTTTCCACTTGTGGCCTTGCCCAGTGTTGCCAAGTGTCTGTATGTATCTCTTGTCCACACTTCCAGCCAGACAAAGAGTCTGTGTGGTCTGCTTGGGGATGTCGTCCTGGTGAGCTGCAGCATTGCTCTGGGGGCTGTCTCCTCTGTGCCTAGCTCCTCTACTTTTCAGTCTGTTCTTATGACAAGCTTTCCTAAACCCGTGCAACTTGAGCACGACCCTGTTCCTTGTCACCCCAGTGAGCCTGAATAAACCACTCACAGATCAAATGGGCAGAATCTCCAATAAAGGAAATTTGAGACAAGTATGTTCCATAGAGAGAATGAAGTACAGGGGCTGTTCAGATTACAACTTCAGGTAATCCAACGTGCAAAACTCGTAGAGAAGGTTAAAGATCCATCCTGGTGCTTCAGAGGTGGCTAAATAATATCTTGAAATAACTGTTGGTGTCTTTCTTTTGTATTCCCTTTTCTTCCACACCATGAAGGGGGCTAGGCCTTTGAGGCTTCCTTGCTTGAGGACTTTTGCTGGTAGGATAGGAAGAAGAAACTATTTGAGGTCAATATTTCTCCTTGCCTTTTGTGGAAGTCCTAACTGCATTGAAGAGACTCTGCTGGGTGTCCCCGGGAGGGAGGGGGGCGAGTGAGGACTGTGGGGTTGGGGAGAAAAGGAAAGGATAGTGGCTAGTCTCCCAAATCGGCAAGGGATCAGAGGTCTCTGGGTCTTGCAGGCAGTGGCCTCCTGTGCCCTGTTCTGTGGGCCCTTGGGAGGTGGTGACATGGTAGAGAGGGTGACCCCAGGGTGCCTGGAGGGACCAGAGTTTCCAACCTTGGCAACACTTCTAAGATCTGTCTGTTCCGCTGCTGTGAGGACATGCATTTCCAGAACTCTGGGATGACCCTGGATAATACCTGAGACATAGTTTTTCACTAATTCAGTGGAAGGAGAATTCGAGTCAGAATTAAGTGATTTAAAAACAATAAAGGGGGTGCCTGGGTGACTCAGTTGGTTAAGTGTCTGCCTTGGCTTAGGTCATGATCCTGGAGTCCTGGGATTGAGCCCCAAAGTAGGCTCCCTCTTCAGCAGGGAGTCTGCTTCTTCCTCTCCCCCACCCTTCCCATCGCTTGTGCTCTCTCTCAAATAAATAACATCATTAAAAAAAAATAAAAACAATAAACAACAATAAAAGAAAGTAGAATCTTCTCTATGACCCAGAAATTTCATTCCTAAAATTTATGTAAAAGAAATGAAAATATGCATTCCTAAACAAGCCTTGTACAAGAATGTATGTAGCAGATTTATCCATAATAATCCCAGACTGGAAATAACCCAGATGTCCATCAATAGGAAGATGGAACCCAGACTATGATGTATTCATGTGATGGAATGTTACAGAACAGTAAAAAGGAATTAGCTTCTAATACAACAACAATAACATGGGCGAATCTCAGGGACATGCTGAAAGAATCCAGATATGAGAACACATACTATATAATTTCAATGATATGATACTCTGGAAAAGACACATTTAATCTGTGATGACAGACTCAGTCATAGCTTTGGGCTGGGGCCTTGGAAGGAGGACAGTGGAACTTCTGGGGGGTACTGTAAATATTGAACACACTGGTTATGGGTGGTTACCTGAGTGTATAATTTTATCTGAGATCATTGTGCACTTAAAATGAGTACATTTTATTTTTTGTAAATCATATTTTAATAAAGTTGTTTTAAAAGATGAATGAATTATTGATGCATGCAGCAATGTAGAAGAATCTCAAAGAGAAAAGCCCCAAAACGTTAGGCTGAGCCAAGCAAACAGACACAAAGAATGCAGATGCTTCTGTTTAATGAAATTCAAGAACAGGTAAAGCCAATAAATGGCACTGGAAAGCAGAACGGGCTGTTGCCTGTGGCAGTGGGTCCTGAGGGGATTATGTGGGGTGGTGGCCATGTTCTCTGTCTTGTGTGGGGGTGGTTATTACATGGACTTACACATGTACTGAAAGTCCTCATACTCTTAAAATCTGAGTTTTCTACCATCTTTAAATTTTACCTTTATGTGATTTCATGAAAAAAAGGTACATAAGAACAATAACGATACATATTTTGCACACTTGAAATTGTCTAGTGAGTCATTTCTGTACGTTGGTTCTTCTTCGAATGGTTGTGTAACAGCTATTTCCAGGGCAAAGGGCAAGGTAGATGACATAGCCACCTGACACTGAGAAGCCACAGCCTGCGGGACAGTCCAATGCCCTGTACAGCATGTGGTGGTAACCTAATGTTTTAGAAATGTATCACATAGTGAACGAAAAATAACACCGATAGTCATCAGCTCCACTCTATATGGAAAGCAACTGGGAATCAGTCATCACTCTGGAGAGACAGGAGTTGCCTTTTCCCAAAACCTTGGGCTGGGAAGGCCTCCTCCTCTAAGCACATGGCATGGGGCCATGAATCCCGGACAAACCCTGTGCTCCACCAACAAGAAAGAAGTGGGGTGGCTTTGGGGGCAAGCAATACTTCCTGCTACACATCACATTCTTCCCAGCTCCATAGCTGTTCTTTCCAAGTCCCACGTCGATGTCCAGATCCATGTGCCACGCACAACTCCCAGCTGAAATTGCTTTTCCTTCAAATGTGCGAACCTCTTCTGGAAGACTGGGAACTGCTGGCCTACAATTTTCTGTGCACAGGGTTCTATCCTTGGGAGTGCTTCATTACTCAAAGCCAGGGCCCAGATCCTCCCAAAGCATCATGGGGACTATATGATCTATGTAACTAGGATTACCGTTCACCTATTATTCCATATCTGAGGGAGAGCTCAAGTTGGTTGAGTGTAAATTCATGATAGTCCAGGAATTTTCCCTTTTATGTTACCACCATGTCTTTAAGTATCCTACTGACTGCTCCCCATTGTGTTGGGGGTGTGTGTGTGTGAGGTTTATGAGTTTCCTTGGCCATAGAAAGAGGACTGTCTCCCTGGCATGGGCTGGATGAGGTGCTAGGCAGACTGGCAAACATGACTCCCACTTGGATGATGGATGTGTGAAGATGGCCCGCTGCTGTTTGGCAGTTCTCAACAGACACAGTGAAAAAGAAAGCTGAGCTCGTGGGGGAGGCCCGGCTACTCCTTGGAGATTGCCAAGGCTGAGCATGTTCCTGTAAAGACTTGGAGATACCTTGAGCTCACATTCTTTTAACTGTTCAGCACCTCCCCTTCCCCCTTCCCACAACTGGCTTTCTTTATCTAGTCTAGGGACCTGGAAAGTTCTTTCAGGTGTGTATCTGAACTTTTTGGGTCCCATTCTTAGACTGCATGCTTTGTATTTTGGAGTTTTGTTTTCTAGTTCTCTGGTGGCTGACCTGTGTCTAGCCATTTGAGTTGGGGGCATGGGCAGTGTGGGTGGAGTGGGAGCAAACTGATGGAAAGACAAGCTGAACAAAGGAAGTCTGAGTGGGAGAAGCGGAGTGCAGGAGAGAGAAAGAGAGAGAGAGAGGGAGAACATAAGATTAATATTTCTTTGCCATATCATCCAACCCCAGCCATATATACAAGTAGAAGCAGGAACTTAATTCAGTATGAACTACAAAATTACTCCCACTATGTACTACAAAATTACCCTAAAAGGGATTATGCAACTTCCAAAGAATACTGAGAATTGATTGAATGAAGATGGTATAGATTACTCGCTGCTTGTAATGGTTCTCCAAAATGTCAAGTAAACCCATTATCTTCCTCACCAACTGCCTTGTCTATAGTTGGTTGATCTAATTAGCCCTTTACCCTCATTAAAATGGGTATATTCTCTAACCAATCACAGCTGTGTAATGTTGTCTAAAGCCATGCAAACAGCACTTTCTGCAATGATGGAAATATTCTATATCTACATTGTCCACTACAGTAGGCACCAGCCACACGAGGCTAGTGTGCATTTGAAATATGGCTAGTATAGCTGTGGAACTGAATTTGTCATTTTATTTAATTTTATCAATTTATCAATTTATTTACTTATTTATGTTTTTAAAGATTTAATTTATTCATTTGAGAGAGGGAATGAGAGGGAGAGAGCATGAGATGGGGGAAGGTCAGAGGGAGAAGCAGGCTCCCCGCCAAGCAGGGATCCTGATGTGGGACTCATCCCAGGACTCCAGGATCACCACCTGAGCCGAAGGTAGTCACCCAACCAACCGAGCCACCCAGGCGCCCAATTTTATCAATTTGAATTTAAATAGCCCTGTGACTAAATGGGTCCTCTACTGGATGATGCAAGTCCACAATTTACCTGCGTGTTCTGGTAAAATGGGAAAGGGCTTCATACTTCCGCAGCTACTGAGCGAATCAGCATTCCACATGATATAGAATGGGTGCTCAATAAACCCTCACTAAAATACCTAAAATGGAGTGGAGGGGCTTGGGTTTTATATATACGGGGGTTGGGACAGACACAATTTCTCTCGTCAAGTCTCTCCACCTCCTTGGGTGAAATGCGGGATGTCCCTTCTAGGACCAAGGATTTGTTTTTGGGAGGCAGTTACATTTTGTGTAGTAAGGTGCTGGACATAGTTACCAGGTAAAGGAAAGATACATTTCAAGTGAATCAGGAGAATTAGCTTGTTGCTAAAAGGTAGGACCACCTGGAGGTTCTTGGTGATGAACCATCACTTCCCAAAGTGTAGATGGAATTTATTTATAAGAACCAGGCTGATCTCACGGTCTGGCTTAGACAGTTCCCCCAAAACTTTTCCCTGACACCAGGAAACTGCATCTAGCCCTCATTAGATGATGAATTCTCTTGGACAAATATTGCCCAATGTTGTGTTTTGCTGTAGTACTAAATGTCTTCATTGAGGCCTTCCTTTCTCTCACCACTGCATCTGATCAATCAAGTCCTGCTGAACTGAACTCTCAGATCCTATCAAATCTGTTCATTCGTTTCTCTCCTGGCTTCTGTTGCTTTGGTCAGAGCCACAGCAGCTCCTTCTGGGACTATTGCTGTGCGCTCCTTTCTGCTGCTCTTGCACTCCTATAATCAGGATCATGGTGCACAGCTGGGCAGTTTGTATACTGCACAAACAGCCTGCATTCCTGTGCCCTAGTGTGGACCTCTGTTTACCTGGAGAGAATACCTTTGTGATTTACATACAGTTGCCATACAGTCTTGGTAATACAGACCTGCACTAAGACAATAGCCACTAGCTACATGTGACTCCTTACATTTTAACGGAAATAACTAAAATTTAAAGTTCAATTCCATAATCATACTAGCCACATTGTGAGCACTCAATAGCCACATGTGGCTAGTGACTATTGTATTGAGCAGTGCAGAAAAAGAAAATTTCCACTACTGCTGCCAGTTTTGTTGGACAGCACTGGATAAACTCCGCTTCTAAACCCGTCTCTATACAATTTGCTAGGGTGAATGATCTTTAATACAAATCTAAACATGTCCCTCTCTTGCTTTAAAGACTTTAGTGATTTTCACTTCCATCAGTAGCGATCAGTTAGCAGGTGGTGTATCGATTTTGTGGGTCACAACCAGCATAAGAACAAAACCAAGCTTATAAGGCCTTCTGTGATCTGAACCCTTGCTAACCCCTAACTCTCAACACTGTTTTGTGCTAGGTTCCACTAATTTAGAACTGCTGTGGTTTCACCTGAGACATTGAGCTTTTCTTTATTTCTCTTTCTTTTTCTCTCTCTTCTTTCCATCCTCCCTCCTTTCTTTTCTTTCTCTCTTTCGCTCTTCCTTTCTCTCTTTCCCTTTCTTCCTCCCCTCCCTTCCCTTCCCTCCCCTCCCCTCCCCTTCCTTTCCCTTCCCT
>LNAC01000145.1:2564671-2677283 GCA_002007465.1 Ailurus styani
CCCTTCCCTTCCCTTCCTTCTTCCCCTGTGTCTTTGCTCAAGCTGAACTCTCAGGGGAGTTCTGGTTCCACCTTCTCTTTGCTTGGACTTCTACTCATCCCATAAGCCTCAGCTTAAGAAACGGATACTCCAGAAATCCTGCTCTGAACGCTGCATAACGGGATGGATGCCCTTCTCTGACCTTTCATCACGAGCCGCAGACTTCCGTTAGCAGGGTTATAATACCGTAATGATTTATTTAAGTGTTCGTTTCCGGCACTATACTAAGTGCTATCAGCGCAAGTGCTATGTTTCTCACCTTTGTATCTCAAAGGAGATGCACAGCGCCTGAAACACAGTAGGCACTCGTTCAATAAATATTTGTTCAAAGAATAAACGAGGGAAGGAAAAATTAATCAGCCGCGCGGACAATGTAGGTGCATCGCAGGCTTCGGCCATCAGAGGGCGCCGGCGCACCTCTGCTGGTGCGCAGGCGCGCAGGGAGGGCGGGCGCCGTGGCGGCGGCAGCGGCGGCGGCGGCGGTCGTGGCTGCGGCCGGGGGAAGTGAATGGTTTTACCCAGAGGGCCCTGCGCCGCCTTTCTCCGCTGGCACCGGCGCCGCTGCCTGCTCCTCCTTCCCGGCCATGGCGTTCACGTTCGCGGCCTTCTGCTACATGCTGGCGCTGCTGCTCACCGCCGCGCTCATCTTCTTCGCCATCTGGCACGTGAGTAGCCGGGGCCGGGGGAAGAAGGGCGAGGAGGCGGCGCAGCGTCTTCTCTCCCCGGGTCGGCGGTCCGGGCGGCGACGGCCCCCGGAGGTGCGCGCGCGGGGGGACGGGGCCGAAGCGGGGCAGGCCGCGCGGCGAGGGCTCTGTGAGCCCTCCGTCCGCGAGCCGGGGGCTGCAGGTCCAGGGGCTGCAGGTCCGGGCTGCGCGGGCCGGATGGATGCGCCCGCTGTGTCCCCTCGCAGGCCGCGCGCGCCGCTACTCCTCCCTGGATGGGTGGGGCGGCCGCGGTCCTGCGGGGTCCTGCGGGCCCTGCGGGGCCCTGCGGGACAGCGCTTCGCCCGCGCGGACCTTGGCCGGTGCCGGGCTCGGCGTCCCTGCATCCCCGGGGAGGATGCCAAGGGCGCACGGAGGCGTGCTGCGTACTTAGCGGGAATGAAGTTTGCTGAATTACTATTATTTAATCACATTGTCTTTCTTTTCGGGTTTCCGCCGGTGTGTGGCCCAAAGGAGATAGTATAGCCTACTTTAGATGAATTTCCAACTCTGTTTTCAGCACTTGTTGGGCGCTCTTCGAGTAGAACGCCCCTTCTTTTTTTCAGATTCTGTTTCCTTGTGAACTTTGATGCAGATTGGATTGATCACTTTGTTGACTGCATCTCCGAACTTTTCCCCTAAATCATACTTTGACCGCCAGAGTTTCTTAAGAGACACTCTTCCTAGCCACTTCTGTATTCAGGGTAGCTGGATGTAGTGGAGGTCGTTTTGATTTCGGAAATGCTCACAAATCTTAAACTTCCCCAGGGCAGTTTTTCCCCCCCCTTTTTCGTTCTTTTTACTCACATCTTGCTGCAGGCTAGAAGCACATCCTTACTGGTTCTTGTAAGGAACAAGTAAGTTCCTCGTGACAGTTCTACATCAGATTTTTAAGGATTTTTGTTTCTCTAGCACAAAATTAGAAGCAGCATTCTGGAAGTCAGCATTCATTAAAAATCTTATTTGCTTCGCCCTCCTCATATTCTTTTAGGCCTTCTGGAATATTAGTCTTTTGAATGATTGGACATGTTCATTCATGTAAATTTTAAGCCAGGTTTCATCATGCCAATAACAAGGATTTCTTATGGAACATGACCTGGCAGAGTGATTGAAGTGGCAGCAGTGTCTTGTGTAAAAAAAAAACAAAAAACCCCCAAAAAAAACCAAATGTAGAATGATACCATAAATTATTCTCTTTTGATAGAGTGTGATTATGTTCATAATCATTTTAGAACCTAACTGCTGCACAGTGGGGAATGCTTAGGTAGACTGTTCAGTAACTGCTCCCTCAAAATGCTTGTCAGTAGGAACCAATAAATTGAGAGCAGTTTAGGCTCTTTGGTGGAAGAACAATAAATAAAGATAATTTGGAATGCAAACTAGCTCCACTTTAGTAAGCCTCTGGTGGAAGTGAAATGTGTGGCTCCCTTCCATTTGTAGATGTGAATTTAAGTCATTTCCTGCTTGATGGGTACTCTTTGTTTTTTGAGACGATGAGGGATTCTAAGAAAGCAAGCTGTGAATGGCCTTGTTTACATTTTGAACCAGGTTGTTTGGCTTAAAGAAAATCTGAACTGCATTTAAAAAAAATGGGTAATTTGGGGCTCCTGGGTGGCTCAGTCAGTTAAGCGTCTGCCCTCAGTTCAGGTCATGATCCCAGGGTCTTGGGATCCCGCCCGCATTGAGCTCTCTGCTCAGTAGGGAGTCTGCTTCTCCCTCTGCCCCTCACCCCTCTTACTGTCTCTCTCCTTTCCTCCTTCTCAAATAAATAAAATCTTAAAAAAAAAATTTAAAAAGTGGATAACTTAGTTTCAGTGTTGAAATGAGAATATTTCCAGGTGAAGTAGGTAATTTTAAGTCCTATTATAGAATTTTTAAAAATTCATTTGTACTCCACAGATTAGTCGAGAGCTTTTATCCTTAGGGATTTCTTCATATTTCAGAGGATTATGCATCCTTTGGGAACAAATTGAAAATTCTAAAGTATATAATTTTGATTTTTCTATTAACTACATGACCTTCAGTTCATTTTCTTAGGTCGTTTAAGTATCAGAAGACTCATTTGAAAATTTCAAGTAGAAATTCAAAGAATCCTGTTTACATTAATCGTTGCATGGAGGATATTTTTTGTGCTAATGGTTACATCTGTCAGTTTAGTCCTAGTTCATGTGATTGATACTCTGGAGAATAGAGGTAGGAGCATAGGTTTGTTTGAACAGAAGTCATTCCCTAAAGACATGCATCAAATTTGAAGGTATCTTGAATTGTATAGTTTGTTATGTTTAGGGGATATATCTGTTCTGCCTTTACACTTCTGTGGGAAATTTTGTGAACATCTTTGCCCAGATGCACAGTCACAAAATATATGACAAACAGTAGGTTAATCTTTTCAGAAGAGTTTTAAAAACTCTAGCTTATAGCACTCAAACAGAAGCTCACACAGTAACATACTTTAAAAGATCCCTCGAGGTCACCTGAAGGAGATGTCCAGTTAAAAGAGTTAGTTTTAAACCATATTTTATATTCTGCTATTAAATTGGATCTTACTATAGGCAAGTAATTTCATTTGCAAGGACAGTCCTTATTTTTTTTTTTTTTTAAAGATTTTATTTATTTATTTGACACAGAGAGAGAGATTACAAGTAGGCAGAGAGGCAGGCAGAGAGACAGGGAGAGGAGGAAGCAGGCTCCCTGCTGAGCAGAGAGCCCGACGTGGGCCTCGATCCCAGGACGCTGAGATCATGACCTGAGCCGAAAGCAGAGGCTTTAACCTACTGAGCCACCCAGGCGCCCAGGACAGTCCTTATTTTGAACTTTATTACTGAGATGCATTGGGGATATATCACAGCAAATGTCAGGTATTTGATTAATAATATCCATAAGTAATCAGAAATTAGTATCTTCTAGTTGTACATTTATATTTTTAATATTTATAACATTTATATATGTTAGGTTTCATTAACAAAGGCAAGGGCCTTTTGGTGAGTTCTGTATTCTTTTTAAGCTAGGTGCCCTTCCCGCCCCCCCAGCTCTGTCCCTTTCCTTCAGTAAATATTGATTGAACATTAAAGTATGTGCCAGCTCCAGGGAGATAGCAATGAGCACAGCAAAATTGTCATGGAGTTTACATCTTACTGTCGAATTATTTTTTTCTATTCCTGTTTTAGTTGGAATTTTTATTTGGTCAGGTTGGTGGATTTTGTAAAATTCTAGAAATTAAAAAACGGCAACAACCATCTTTTTATGAAGTGAAGAACTTTAACCGGGAGCTAAACCAGCAGAGTAAAAGCTAACTCCATTTTTTTTTTTAAGATTTTATTTATTTGACAGAGAGAGATCACAAGTAGGCAGAGAGGCAGGCAGAGAGAGGAGGAAGCAGGCTCCCTGCTGAGCAGAGAGCCCGATGTGATATGATGTGATACGTGGCGATGCGGGGATGCGGCAATGCGGGGATGTGATGCGGGGCTCGGGGCTCGTCTCGATCCCAGGAGCCTGAGATCATGACCTGAGCCAAAGGCAGAGGCTTAGCCCACTGAGCCACCCAGGCACCCCTAGAACTCAGTTGATTACTGGTAATATTGAATAACGTGGTCTCAGATACGAAGATAATATTTCTAATCTACCAGAGGAAAGGCAGACTGAGTTCTCTATCTCCTGGATGACCAGTGACAGCAATTAAAATAACTCTTCTGTAAACTTAGTGCCTTTGGCTTCTTATTTTGACATCTGACCGAATACCACAAAGTGGTGTGTTGCCCTTATTTTGATTTTTAGTACATTTTGACTTGAAGTTGTGTGTTAAGTGACCCTAAATATTACAGCCACATTTCTCCAGAGTGTAGACAGAAACAGTCTTGTCATGTATTTTGTAAGTGGATGAGATCTTTCCCCCTTTTCTACATTTATAACTCTTTGGACTCCTCATACTGTGAGAAGCTGGTCTTACCTGAGTTACCCTTCTTCAGTCGTTAGTTTGGTGACCTCGTGAAACCACCCGCAACTGTAGGGGTATGCACAGGACTCAGGAGGAGGTTAGATTGATGCCTTTTATTGTGGCCTTGAATAGGGCTCCTCTTGCTTCTCTGACGCCTCTTGGGGCAGAAGAATTAGAAAAATCCTCCCGCCTGCACAGACACAGCCCCTTAGTGCAGAGCCTGCTGTGGAGCTGATGCCAGGCTGCTTGGCAGCAGGAGCACGGGTTGGCTTTGAGCTTCCACCTTGGCCTTCTGTCCCGTGCAGAAATTGCACTCCTCTATGTGGCAGTCCTGGCCATGAAGTTTGATAATCATTTGGTGTTCCTCCATTCTGAGGCCATTTCTTATCACTCCCTATTGAAGAAGGACTTTGAAATGTGTGTTTGGGCACAATGGGAACAAACGGAAGCATGTGAGTCCGTCTCTAGTTTCCCACTGAACTCTGTCGGGGGCAGGGCATGCACTAATGATTAAAAATACTTTACCCTGAGGGGCATGCAAACCTGTACATAGACACTCCACCAGAAGAAATGCCATATTGGTAGTATTGTGAAGCCCTGTGCTCTGGGGCTGTTAGACATGTATGCAATTATTTCTGCCCCAGGGGTCAGGGAAACCTACAGAGAGGAGTTGACATAGGAAGAGGGTCTTTAGGATGGTGAGTTTTGATAGATAGAAAAGATCATTTCAAGAAGAGGAAATAATTTGAACAGAGGCACTGAAAAATTGAAAATTGAAGATATTTCTCACAGTGATACCAGATCATTTAAATGATATTAGTTATTTATTAGGACATAGTGAATTTTCTGTAAATTGGTACATGTAGTATTGGTATACTTTTGCTTTTGTTTTATTAACGTTACTCAATTATCATTTGATTATGGGGCAGGTTTGTTGCTGCTTTTTATTAAAGGTCCTAACTAATTTTAATTTTATTTTAGATTATAGCTTTTGATGAACTGAAGACTGATTACAAGAATCCTATAGACCAGTGTAATACCCTGAATCCTGTAAGTTATAATATAGGATTTTTCTTTAGATTTTTAAACTGTTTTGCTTTTAATATAATTTGAAAATGGCCAATATTCTCAGTAGCATGATATATTTGTCCTTTTTGAAGTAGGCAGGTTTTACAAAAATATTCTTTTTCTTGCTTGACTATTCTGACTATTATTAATCTGCCAGTGAGCTTGTCAGCTGTCATACTAACATTCTTCCAATCTGCTTTTTACATTGTCGGCCAAAGACAGTTGAAAAGGTCAAAAAGATTAAAAGAGTCAAAATTGCATTAAAGGTGTGTACTGCTTTTTAGTTTAATGTTTTAATGCTACATTCATTTCATGGGGAGGGTTAGGGCATTTGTATTTGTAAAATGTTCTGTTCGGTGTGCTTGTTCATATGCCTGTTGAGGTTTATGATTTCATGAATTTCACATTTTATGCAAATGTTTGCTTGCTGGCCCAGTCAAGTAGGGAAAGCTGTTAAATGCTTATGCATTTTTAAAAATGTTATAGCCATAGGCACTTCTATATTAAATTATTTGGTGCAGTGTTTGAAAGTTGGTTAACATAAAATGACTTTAATAGATGGTAAGATGGTTCTTCTGTTTTGACTTATTGGGAGGTAGTCCAGAAGTGGAGTCTTCAGTGCCATGTCTGTTTTTATCTTTGGTTATATCTATTCTGGAATTAATTATTCACTCTTTCAGCTCATGTTTATTCAGAACCTTTTAAGTGGATAGCTCTTAGGCTCTGGAATCTTGCAGTAGTGCTGACCTTTGGACTCATGCTGCCAGAATTTTGTGGATAACTTGGTATATAAATGTCTACAGAGTTATTTCTAATATATATCCATTCTAAATTTTGAAGACAGACTTGTCTTACACTAAGTTCTGAGGTCTGATGGCTTTCGTTATAACGTGGTTCCATTGTGCTTAGGGGTTTGTATATATTTTTGGCTTCATTTAGTTTACTCATTTAGGAAGATTTTCCTTTCACCTGTAGGTTTGATTTTGCCTAATTGGTCAGAAGCTGAAAGGTTGTCTGTAATAAAGCCGTGGATATGTCTCCAAGAAATAGAATATAATGATTCATCTTAAAAAATTACTTAAGATGAGAACTTGTGTAGGCTTTAGTTGTGTAAATCTGTAAGACACTAGCATGCCAGAGGGATTTTATTTGGAAAGGGGTCTATAAAGTGAATTTGCTACTTTTTTCATTGTTTCCTTGATAAATATGCGTGATGGGATAGATTTCTAGTTTGTCTTTAAAGAACTGCTATGGTTAAGACTTGACGTAGGTACAATTAAATGTATTAACTTACTAGCTGTTTCTCTGTCCTTATGAAACAAAATAAGTGAAGAATCTGCTTTCTCATTGGAAAGTAATAATGTTGATTGTAAAAGTTTCTTAACCTACTGTTGAAACTGATTGTTACCAAGAGATTAAGAAACTGATATTTCTTTTTTTGACATTCGTTCATTAATAGTATTTTGTCTTGGCTTTTCATTACTTCAAATAACCAAATGGTGATGAGGATGAATAAGAGCTGAAATCAGATGAGGGCTTTCCTGGGCACCAGGCTCTGTGCTTTACTTGGGCTTTTTCATTCAGTGCTCATGACCCGCCTAAAGGGTAGGTATATTGTTATTCTCATGAAGAGGAGGGCAGGATGAAGGCTTAACAGGATTGAAGCACTATACCACCGAGGTCACACAGCTAAGGTAGAACCAGCATTTGAACCCAGACGGCTGGATTTTTACACTCAAGCTTTGGTATTTCCCTAATTTACCATAAGTTTAAGAGGGACTAATTTAATTTTTACTTATAATGTGTGATTTCTGACTCTTCTTGGAAGGAAATTCTCACTTAAAAAATACATGTGCTTAGGCTCTCCTAATGCTACATAGACTTGAAGGAAGTTTTTATACCAGCACAAGTTAACATTTGGATAGGGTGCCGATAATTGGCTTACTAGCAGCGCATCTGACAGTTTTCCCTATTTAAAATTTGTTTTGACAATTCTGCCAAAGTATGGGGGAAGACAAATATTATTTTTTAAAATGTGAACCTTAACGAGAGAATATTATGATTTGCATGTTAAGTACTATCATTTCAGCTGTATTTGCATGAGGAATTTTTTTGGGTACTAGCTTTTGGGTAAACATTGGTTCCTAAGTGGAATACTTTTTGTGTCACTTACGGGGAAATTTCACCATTAAAGAATGATTGGAGTGGACTGGTTTTTTACAAGAGATGTATTGTAAAAGTTTCTGGACTCTTGAGGATAAGGGAGTGTGGCATGTGTTTCATATTAGAACTGGAAGAGTTGCAGATTATCTGTATTCTCATTCTTACTAAAGTATATTGTTTAAGAGCTGTAGATATCGTGCTTTCAAAATCATTTTCTTCCCATATCTTAGTCTGGAAGTGTAGGATAAAAACTTGAATAATGATTTATATTGTTAGGTATCACTTGGTTTTAGAGAGCTGAAATAGACTTAATATATTGTAAAGAAAAATCCTTTAATTTAAACTAACATTATAAACAGCTCTAGTGGAACTCCTAATACAATATTTATTTTTCTTGGTTTGTCTTTGTTGTAGTCCTTGTGTTTCAAAGATTTCCTGTGGACATTTTCTTGTTTTCTTGCAGATGTTTGATTTTGATCTTAATTAAATTGTGCTTAATGGTTCATGTTATTTACAAGTTTATTATACATATGCAGAGTTTATCTTTTGTTATTATATTGCTTAAGTTTGTAGAAGATATCTGGTTATTGATATAGATTAGTTGGTGTTACTGGGATTTCATTTAAAATATTATTCATTAAAAAACTTTGCTTTACAGCTTTGAAATGGAAAAAGTGATTTGGGAGTATTATAAAGTGGGCTTGAATATGTAGTGCAATTGTTATTATTTCTACAGCAACGGTTTCCTCTCAGGAATGATCTGATGATGTTGAGGATTCATATAATTTTATTTTGATATGATGCAGACATTTGAGAAGCTGGCTTTGTATCTGACTTTCAGGAAGTTATTAGCTTAAACTTGCAATGAAAAGTTTGGGACTTTCATTTAACATTAACAGAGTCATTAGGCTGAAGTTTCTAGGATGAAAAAGATTTATTAAAAATAAAGCATGAACTCTTGGTTATCTTATAAAAAGCATTTTTTGAATTAATTTTTCTCATTTAGTACCACCTACAATAAAAAAAATCGTTTTGTTTTTGAGTACTGAGTGTCTCCTGGTCTGCTATGTTTGTAGTAGTTCATTGGAAAGCAGGCTTAAAGAAACAGGAAGCCATGTAAGAATCGGAGCTCAGGAACCGGGAAATTTTCAATTTTATGGTTCAGAACTGTCTTTTCCCTCCTACCTTGCAGAATGCACATCGTTTGCATCTGTGTATATTAGTGTTCTTTCCCCCCTGACTGTGCTGAGATTACTGGCTTTTGGCTTTCCATTGAAAAATTACTTTTGTGATAATGTGATGTAGTTTGCTAAATATTGTTTATGTAGCATTCCTGGCTTCTGTTAAAAGCTTTAATACACTAATGTGTAAAATATTCTAAAGGGGAGTTTTGTTTTGTGGATTTTTTTATATCATGTTGCATGTGATCAGATACCTCATTTTTGTATTTTTATCATTACTGAATGGTGGAAAGAAAAAGTATCCCAAGCGACCAGCAAATAACTCAACTGTCTGGGTGGTAACTTTGTATAATTTAATCTGTTACTGTAAGAATTTGAGTTTTAAATTTTAAGTTCTATTTATTCTTTTAGGGCAAGCTATATCATCTGGTCAGTTTGCTTGTAATTCTGCTTTTGGTAAAAAATATGGAAACAGACCTCAGTAGCATCTTTTGGGCCTGATTCTAAGAAAACAGTGAATTTTTTTCATTATGGAAACTTGGTTGCCATCTGCTTTCCAAATTAGCATTTGACATACTGCCAAAGGCATTTTGATAACCGGCTTGTATTTTTCTTCCAGCTTGTACTTCCAGAGTACCTCATCCATGCTTTCTTCTGTGTCATGTTTCTTTGTGCAGCAGAGTGGCTTACACTGGGTCTCAATATGCCCCTCTTGGCATATCATATTTGGAGGTAATATTTAGATATATTTCTAATACTTTCCCTAATTATATTTTAATTATACTATGGTTGATAACAGTTATCTTGCATGCTAGTCACTTAAATGAAAACTGAAAATTGGTTGGCATTAATTTTAAAAATCAAGCAGATGAACAAATAAGTTTCATTACCTTTTATGGCACTTACATTGTTACTCTTTAAAGGAGTTTTTCAAAAAGTGAGGTTTAATTTACATATAATAGTGTGCATAAGTCTGAAGCCCCATCCCTGTCAGTTACCCCTGTACCTCCCCGGGACAGCAGTGACCTCTGTCAACTTGGATTAGTTTTGCCCATCTTTGAACTTCACATAAATCAAAATGTACAGGGTGTCTAACTTCTTTCTCCATGTTTATGATTTTAAATTTGGTTGTTTATAAAATATATTTCATAACTTTTAAAAGTTATGTCTGATCTATATAATAGAGTTAGAGGGTTTTTTTTTTAAATAAGAATGTTAAAATCTCATTGCTTTTGATTTTAGGAAATATATTTAAGAGGTGTTTAGGTGTAAAGCGGTATCACATCTGTAACTGAGTCTGAAATTGTTTTGTAAAAAATGTATGCATATTTGGAGCTAAGATAAAAAAGAGAAGGTAGGGCGCCTGGGTGGCTCAGTGGGTTAAAGCCTCTGCCTTCGGCTCAGGTCATGATCTCAGGGTCTTGGGATCGAGGCCCGCATCGGGCTGCCTGCTCAGTGGGGAGCCTGTTTCCTCCTCCCTCTCTGCCTGCCTCTCTGCCTCCTTGTGATCTCTCTCTATCAAATAAATAAATAAAATTAAAAAAAAAAAAGAAGGGTAAAGCTGTGTGGTTAATGTGAGCATTTGGAATATTTTGGTGAAGTGTTCTTGCACCTTTTCCGTTAGCCTAAAATTATGTTAAAAAGTTAAAAGGAAGAATATCTTACTTCCTTTTTACAGTTATTTTTCTTTTTCTTGTATTTATGAAATCATCAGGGAGACCAGATAGGACTTGTTTAACTGTCCTGGTCTCTTAAGGGTTTCTTGTTTTAAAATTAAGATGATAGGAGGAAAGAACTCCACCCTAGAACTAAAGTTACCCTTCACTGTGTGGCCCATCTCTCATTGCAACAAATGTTACTGGAGAAGAAAACCCCTCCTTCCCATCTCAAAGGTTGACTTCCCTTTCGGAGCGGCTAATTGACTGTGTTTATTACAGGTATATGAGCAGACCAGTGATGAGTGGACCAGGACTCTATGACCCTACAACCATCATGAATGCAGACATTTTAGCGTATTGTCAGAAAGAAGGCTGGTGCAAATTAGCTTTTTATCTTCTAGCATTTTTTTACTACCTATATGGGTAAGTTTAAAAAATAAAATGAATATATGATTTCCTTTTGCTGCCGAAAAAATCTGTAGGCATTATGGTCTTAACATCTTAAAATCCACTTGAAGAAGAACTCAGTGTCTCGAATGTCGCAGTGCACGCCGGCAAATGCATGCACACCGGGTATGAATAAACTGGTACTTGTCAAGGTGGCCAGCTGGTGTGCAGTCAGAAGCAGAAAGTTTAGGCAGGGGTGCTGCTTCCTAAATTTTCGGACACAATTGGTCAGTGAAGGATGATCCTCATTCTCCTGGCAAAGCGATGGCCTTGAGAGGATTGCAAAAAAGTGTGAGTTTGCAAAAAATCTGTTTGCTTGGCTTCACTGTCTATCTTAGAGATGATGTTTAATTTTTTGTCATTCTTTACAAACTGTGCTCTACCCTTTATTTTCTGGCTTGCTTGGCCTGAATGGGATGAAACGGATCTGTCCGATATGCTGGTGAAGCATTGTTTCTTCTCCCTTTATTCCATGATGGACTCGTATCATTCCTCCAGGTCAGGGTTTGTCAGCCTCAGCACTGTTGACATTTTGGGCTGGATAAGTCTTCGTCGTGGGGACTCTCCTGTGCATCGTGGGATGTTGAGTGGTGTTCTTGGCCTCCACCCACTAGACGCCAGCAGCACCTCCTCTCCCCCAGTCACCCAAACCAAAATCGTGTCTGGATGGTGCCAGATGCCCCCTGCGGGACAAAAACCAGCCCTGGTTGAGAACCACTGCCCCAGGTGTCCTGTAGATTCTCATTCAAATAAGAAAAGGACACTCACAAGTGTTGGAATTAGATTTCTTTAAGCCACATAAATATACTTTCTCATCTTTTATTGACATATATTCAACCAGATAGGATATTCCACCTGATTTTCTTTTTCTTTTTTTTTTTTTAAATTTTATTTGTTTATTTGACAGAGAGATAGAGCACAAGTAGGCAGAGAGGCAGGCAGAGGAAGAGGGAGAAGCAGGCTCCCCACTGAGCAGGGAGCCAGATATTGGGCTCGATATGGGGCTCGATCCCAGGACCCTGGGATCATGACCTGAGCCAAAGGCAGATGCTTAACTGACTGAGCCACCTGGTACCCCTCTTCCTTTTTTTTAAAAAGCACTTTCTGTGTGTTGGGCACTGTGCAGATAGCTACACATATACATAGCTACTGTCTCCAATTATCAAACAGATTGAGCCATCCAGGCGCCCCTTGATTTTCTTTTCTTTTCTTTTAAACATTTTATTTATTTATTTGACAGAGAGAGAGAGAGAGATCACAAGTAGGCAGAGAGGCAGGCAGAGAGAGGAGAGGAAGCAGGATCCCTGCTGAGCAGGGAGCCTGATGCGGGCCTTGATCCCAGGACCCTGAGATCATGACCTGAACCGAAGGCAGAGGCTTTAATCCACTGAAACATCCAGGCACCACCCATTCAGCTTCTTTCTATTCCCCTCTGCTTTTTGTTACTTGAAAACTTGCTAAGTATTAGATGGTAGGTTTATATTCTTATTTCTCTTTATATCATATAAGTTTCCATTATGGAAAACAATGAAGTGCTAGATTGAAATTTATGAAAAAGGGATGTTTATGCTTTTAGAGGTTATAATTGTGAAAACGAGTAGCCTTTATATTTATAGATGGTGTATTTATAGATGTATTTATAGATGCTCATTTACACAACAAAAATAATAAGTTCTGAAAAGTGAAATGCCAGGTGTCATTTTCATTTCCTGTTAATTTTCATTTTTTCAGTTTCTTTAACAAATGTCTGGAACAGTGCTGGCATATAGCAGGCACTTCAGATGTATTTGTTGATGGGCGCCTAGGTGGCTCAGCCGGTTAAGTGTCTGACTCTTGATCTCAGCTCAGGTCTTGATCTCAGGGTCATGAGTTCAAGCCCCATGTTGGACTTCATGCTAGGTGTGGAACCTACTTCATTAAAATAAAAGAGACATGTTCGTTGAAAGGAAGAAATGAATTATTGAATAGATATCGGAGATGTACAGTTGTGGGAAAATGCTCACCAGGAGATGGTGGCACTAGGTCATTTCGTTTCTGCTTTAAATTGTTGAGTTTGCACAACCCTTTGCTTTGTATTTCCATGTGAGATCTGCACTTTTGAACCATGCCTTTCTCACATCATTCTGGTGAAATTGCCCTGAATTAAATGGTTATTGTTTTTATTTTGCTCATTTGTGCACTTTTTCAACCCCGTTGCTGTTGTCTGGAGCCTTTCTCTAATGGGGACGCTTCTTAATTGACCATTCCCATCTGTAAAATGGGGATGATAATGGTCCCCACCTCCTGGGGCTGCTTGGAGGATTCCACGAGGTCATGTACATAAAGGATCTAGTGGAGGGCCTGGCATGAAGGGAGCCCTCCGGAGATGCTCCCTGCTATTATTAAACTCCAGAGCAGTGTGCTGTTTGGATTGCTTCTCTAAGCTCTAATCCCCTATTAAGCTTTCAGCTGCTGTTCTACTTGCTGAAATTGGAAAATAAATAGGGGACAACCACAACACATGCACAGATTCAAGTCCTACCTTAAGCAGAAGTCCATCAATGCAAATTGAGATCATACTGTGAACTGCTCATTGGTCTTTCCATTTTCTGTGGTGGCGTCATACCATAAACCAGTTTGCTATGTGAAACAGACTCAACTTTTTGGTGCTTTTAGTTTTTCTAGTTAGAATGTATGAATTAATAGGCTTTTTCTTTCTTTTCAGCATGATCTATGTTTTGGTGAGCTCTTAGAACAACACACAGAAGAATTGGTCCAGTAAGTGCATGCAAAAAGCCACCAAATGAAGGGATTCTATCCAGCGAGATCCTTTTTCCGAGAGTAGCCTATGGAATCTGATCAGTTACTTTAAAAAATGACTCCTTATTTTTTAAATGTTTCCACATTTTTTGCTTGTGGAAAGACTGTTTTCATATGTTATACACGGATAAAGAATTTAAATGGAATTACATATAAATTAATATAAAATGATTACCTCTGGTGTTGACAGGTTTGAACTTGCACTCCTTAAGGAACAGCCATAATCCCTTGAATGATTGCATTAATTATTGACTATCCTTAGTCCATTGGAAGCTTTTGTTATATATAGGAACTTGTAGGGCTCATTTTGGTTTTATTGAAATGCCATCTAATTATAAATTAGCTGTAGATATCGGGTGCTTCTGATGAACTGAAAATATATATCTGACTTGTGGGAAACTTCATGGGTTTCCTCATTTATCATGTATGTGATTATATATGGACACATTTACAAAATAAGAAGGGTGGGATTTTTTTTCCCTTCAACTTGAATATTATCCCTGTATATTGCATGAATGAGAGATTTCCCATATTTCCATCAGAGTAATATACTTGCTTTAATTCTTAAGCATAAGTGAACATGATATAAAAATATATGCTGAATTACTTGTGAAGAATGCATTTAAAGCTATTTTAAATGTGTTTTAATTTGTAAGATGTCACTTATTAAGAAATTGGTTATTATACTTACTGTTCTAATCTGGTGGTAAAGGTATTCTTAAGAATTTGCAAGTACTTTAGATTTTCAAAACTGAACAAGAGAGAACATTGTATAATCGTCCTGCTGTTCCTTTAGTGCAATACAATAAAACTCTGAAATTAACTTATTTTCAGTGCATTGTTTTAAAGATTACAAATAGCTATTTCTTACACTTGCTTAATCCATAATAAAGACATATTACTGCCAGTTTTTTAAAAAAAGTAGTAGAGTATGATATCGTGTGTGTGCGCGTGTTTGTTTTTTTTAAAATATCATGCCTGCATCTAAAAAAGAGTATTTTTAAATGGCTAAGCACATTACCCTCTGTTGTCACTTGACAAGATTTACAAACACTGATGGCACAGCATCATCATTTTTTTTTCATCATAATTTTTCTTAACCAATTAAAAAAATTGTGGCACTTAAAATATGTTAAAAAAAATTTTTCCCCTTTTTGAAACAGCAGGTTTCAAGGAAAAATGACTTGTTAAATTTGAAATTTTTGCTGCTGCTTGTAGGGCAGGTAAATTATGGCTTGCATGTTTGAGGAAGAATTCTTGGGCTTTATTTGGAATGAGTTAGTTAAGGCAATTGAAAATAGTGTAAGTGGTTCAAAAGTTTCTTAAAAGATCAAAGAAAGAAAACCACATAATGCTCAAGGGAGTTTATAGATGAGTTTATGGAATTATTACTCTAAGAGCTCCTTGAATTAGATGCTGTTGAATTCTCAGCTAGACGAAAATGGCACCCTACCTTTGGGAGAGTAAATGTTAACATTTTGGGATCATGTAACAGGGTGAGTGTGGTGAAGAACAGGATGGAGACCCTGAAGGGGTGAGGAGGGTGAGGAGGTGAGGTGGGCCAGGCCATTTCATAATGAGAGAAGCTTTAAAGACCTTACATTTTATGGTCTGGAGGACACCTGGAGGGATCTCGCTGTTGGGTCAGTTCATCCAGAAAATTATTGACCAGTTGCTAGGCACTGAAGATTCGTGTTCCGAGTTCGAGCAGCCATTCAGCTTCTAATCCAGCTAATTATGTCAGCACCCACTCCTCCTTTTTCTTTCTGGTTCACAAGCACTTTTGATCATGAGAGGCCTTGCTAAGTCCAGATAGGTTTTTTGGGGCTGTTACTTTAGCATTCCTGTCAAAGTATTTTCATAAGCCCTTGCTGTCTCTTAGCAAGTACTACTTTCTTTTATACGTTTTAACACATCTCCTTTTAATAATGTATTCCAGAATATTCTCCAAAATTCTTCAAGGTTTAGTAGCTGCAATTTGTGGAAGTCACCTTCTCATGCTTCAGAAATTAGAAACGTAGTCCTTAGCTGATTTCTCAAAAGTGACTGACTGCCAGTGAGGTTTAGCTGTCTCAGTGGTAGGTTGTTGGGTCATAGGCATGTAAGCGATTAAAAGATTGAGTATCTGGAAGTTCTCACAGTATCTACCCACCTATACCTTTTCTGGTATTTTAGAAACTTCAATCACTTGCCAGAAGAAAGCAGAAACCAGGTACTTGCATTAGGCAGTATCCTGCTGGCTCTTTTCCTTGTTCAGAATCTATTTTGTGCCCACCCTTAATCTGGTTTGGGCAGCCCTTGTGTTCTGTTAGTCCTGCAGGTGCAGCTGAGGCATAGTTGGTCTGGGTTCCTAACCCTTCCAGCTTTTACCACGCTGCTCCCTGTGCAGTGACGGCTGTTTACTTAGGTAATTTTTTTTCCCTTGTTACAATTACTTTTGCTATTATGTGCTTTGCTTCATTTTGAAGAGTTTTCCAGCTTCCAGAAACCATTAGTGTACCACATTGTGGTTTGTATCTATACTGACAATTCTTTGTTGCTATGGTACTATCGATTCTCCTGAATTAAAAATCTTATATAATGTAGTCTATTTAGCAGTTATTTTATGGAATAATAATAGTATATCATGGAACATGTCCCTTCAGTGCTAAGGAGGTGTAGGGATAGAAACTTATTAATGACATTTAATGGTTTTCACAATGCTTAACTGGTATCGTCCAGTTGTCCCATGGTTGAGGAGAGTTGGGTCCCAGGTGACAGACAGAGTGCTAATTTGTTTGAATTATTTTTCACGGGAAGGGGAAGTGATAGGAAATGACTAATTGCTTTTGACATGTGTCAAGTATTACGAAAGCATATGAGAAGCCTCATGGATTACACCACTAACTGCCTGACCTAGCAGTCAAGATCAGATCTGGGGATCTGCAACAAAGTACACGGCAGTTTGCGATATGTGTCTCATTTAAAGCCTGTTCAGTATATTTGGTCTGAGGAGTGCTCATGCTGATAGCTCTCATAGAGCTCTTCTCCGCTCTCCAAATCAACATATTTTGAAAATATGTCGGATGTGTGCATAGAAAAGAGATAGAAATGTAGATACACTCTGAAACTAGAGAAATATTTTCCTTGCTACAACATTTCTCTTTTCTTCCAATTATATGTTATGGACAGTGTTCACGGAATACTATTGCCATGGTGCAAATAATGACTTCTGTGTATCTCTTAAACCCTGCAGGGGTATGAGCTTTCATTTTACGTGTGGCTATGTCATAGCAGTGTGATGTATCACACTCAAATAATCTATTTAAAAGTATTCATGTAGTTTATTATTTATAGATCATTCAACACAAATATGCATCTCTCAATAATCAGTTGTACGGTATATTGTAAGAAATTTTGACAGCAAAAATATTTTAAAACACCTCTATTTTCAAAGGGGAAAGAAAAATATTGATACCCGTGTAGCATTGTTCATAAAAGTACTCCTATTTATCCTTTTGGGAAACTACTAATGTTAGTCCCGAATTATTTAAGCTCTTTTGCTAAAACCAATGTCTGATCTGTGGTTAGAGCAGCAGCTAGTGAGTCTCTGGTACCAGTATTATACCTCAGAAGATGATTCTGAACGAATACTTTAGCGTGATGCCAAGAGAAAAAATGTGGCTCTGTTTCTGGATATGTTGAATAACAATTTTCCTTTGATTAAAATGAAGAGTCCTAAATCTATCTAAAAGGAGTAAACAGCTCTGCTGCTTGTTCTGCTTAGTTTTGGGAAACAGTATTAACTGTATAATGTGATTAATCTGTGAGACTGGAGTGAAGGTTTTATCCTATGTTAATTTTATTAATGCACATTGTGGACATGAAGATGTAGAGAACATCTTCACATGGATAAGTTAATTTTATTGTACGATGTGTTTCTAAACCTTTAAGTCTCTTTGCTTACCATGTTCACGTAGCCTGAAGAAGAATTTCTTAAATAATAGGTTTATGACTAGGTAGACCCTAAAACTACTGAGAGGAATGTAGTTAGCCATCTGTGCTCATGGTTTGTTAAAATCTGAGTTAATCTGATTGGTGCTGTACCACTGTCCAAAGAACATGCCCTTAAGTCATCCTACCTTCTTAGAGCTTGATTTATTTTGCTTTTGTATATTAAATAAAAACCGTCTCAGATGTTTCCTTGTGTAGTTTATGGTTATTGGCTGAGTCTGTGTTAATTCAATTTCAGCAGCTAACTCTGGCTTGTGTGTGACCAGGACTCTAGCTTGTCTCTCTGCCTCCTCTCCCCCATTGTTTTGAGGGAGGGCTATCCCACAGATTAGGTAGAGAAAATATTTTTCCAACAGTGTGAAATTACTTTTTTTTTTTTTTTTGAGTAGTGCCATTCCATGTTTCTCTGTTAACGGAATAATTGCTGTTTTCCCTTGATCCTTAGTATTAAAATAGTTAAGCATTTTAAACATGGAAGGCTTAACTAGCATTTGCAGTAAAAATGAGAAAGCATCCACTTTGAAAGTTCAGTTGATTATTAAAGGATTTGGTTAATCCATGCCAATAGTTTCCCTCCACTTTCTTAAGTGTTCATGAATAAGCTCTATATTCATATTAAGAGAAAGCAATGTGAGATTTGGTAATGTCAGTGTCAGTACTGTGATTTTTAAATTGTATTTGGTACTGAAACCGTGAGGAAGGTCTGTTATTGCAGCCTGTCCTTATTTAAAAAAAAAAATTTTTTTTTCTGGCTCTAACTCTTGACATTTATTATCTTAGATAAGAAACCNACCTGTCCTTATTTAAAAAAAAAAATTTTTTTTTCTGGCTCTAACTCTTGACATTTATTATCTTAGATAAGAAACCCCTAGTTTAAATATTCAGATACTGGTGGGATATCTAGTTCTCCCATCTTTCTTAGAATTCTTTGTTTTGTTTTGTTTTAAAGATTTTATTTACTTATTTGACAGAGAGAGAGAGAGCACAAGTAGGCAGGGTGGCAGGCAGAGGGAGAAGCAGGCTCTCTACTGAGCAGGGAGCCTGATGCAGGACTCGATCCCAGGACTCTGGGATCATGACCTGAGCCGAAGGTAGCTGCTTAACCGATTGAGCCACCCAGGTGCCCCTTTCTTAGTATTCTTATAAAATCTTAAATTCCTAAAGTAATGTATGTATGAAAGTATTAAAATACTGATTTTATATTATGGAACATACTGGTTGTCTGGTCTGAAGATCCAGCCCTGGTAATTGTTTTAAAGTATTCCCCAGTGAAGTTAAAGTAGTTCATCAGCAGCAAGAAGAGTGTGAGACAAAAGAGAACTTTTGGCAATTACATGGTTATTCAGAAACAAAGTTTTGATGCGGTGAAATTTACTTTGTCTTGTGTGGAAGTGCCTGTGACCCTTGGTTCACATCTGTGGTCTCCAGCAGCCAAGCTGTGTGTCGCCCTGAAGCCACCGATTGCTGTTAAAACATCCTGTCTACAGTGCTGACTGCTCAACATTACAGCTGAAGACAAAAAGACATATTTTGTAGTATGGTGTGAGGTGACTGTTAATCTGTGGATAAATGCTTTCTCACATAAATGTGAAAGAGGGATTAAATTCATTCCATGTAGTTCCTAGGGTAAAAAAAAAAAATGCTCTAAAAACAGAGCAGCTCTCTGACCCAATGAATTCCTCTTATCTGAAAATGTTCCAGCAAATGCTGGCTAAACAAACACCTGTTGGGGATGATCCAGTATTGGGTGGGAGGTGACCAGACAAATCATAGGATCGCTCACACTTCTGTGTGTCTATGAAGTAGAAAAAACCATGGGGGAAAATGTGGGAGGAACAGGGGGTGAAAGTTACTTGGTTTTAGCTTGGGTACTCAAACCAATTTTTATACTTAATACTATGTCATATTCTACTGGTAGTTACAAATAGTAAAAGGAGGTAAAAGTGTGGTAAATAATAAAAATAGGCAGTCAAATGTTTTTCCACATGCTTGTTTCAGCATTACTTCCAGGTAAAATATTCTAGAGAAGCCAGTGCATTTCTAAAAAGGAAAATCATATAGCAATTTTGTGATCTTCTATAAGAGATGAGAGACACAACTGAGATATGTTGATAAAAACTTTAGGATTATCTGCACATACACATTTACATTCAGGTTGGTGACACTAGTGTTTCATTTCCATACAAATTATGTTAAATAGCTCTTAAATTTCAGACATGGTCATATATATGTTATTTGAAATTCTTTTTTATCTAGATACAGATCTTGATAACGAATCTCTTGATGATAGATGTGCAGCTAGTTTGTCCCGAAACTCATGAAGATAATTATATTGCTGAAAAAAGTAAAGATACATTGAAATATATTGTAGAAATCTAGTTAGCAGAGTAGTCACAATACTAGTAGGAATCAGGGATCAAAAAATAATTGCTAAGAACAGTTCCACATCCTTTTGGGTAAGGAAGTGTTTGGATTATAAGAAGTTTTACCTTTTAATAAAGCCACATATAGTGTGAAAGAACTGCTTTAAAAATCAGAAGGTAGCATGCAATACACATGAATGTTATAAATCTGTAAAATCCTTCCTCCCTTTACTGGCAGGAACAAATTAAAAATATGTGAAGGCATTCTTTTTGCTAATGTATTTTCCTCTGGGGGTTAAGTAGGGAGGAGAGGGTATTTTCTATAGCAATTAACAATGGTATATTCAAGAAAATCTATTTCTTCATTTATGGAAGTCCTAGATTTCTGCTTCTTGTGATGATATAATCCATTTGGAACAATGTTCATAGTAGTCAATATTAAAAAGAAATCACTAATCTTAACAGATAAGTGAAATAAAACTTTAAATAATTTATTTGGAGTTTTAATAGTTTCCCGGAGGATAGTCTTACTCTGCCAATAATCTCATTTTTTTAATCTCATTTTTTATCATTATCAGGAAGTTGAAATTGCATTCTGCTAGCTCTATCAGCACAGAAATGGGAAAGCCTGTCTGCTGCAGCGTGCTGAGGTGGTCAGCGGACAGCCTATATAATGTGGGCTCAATTCTCTCCAAAATTAAAGATGTAAAACACACACTCGGATATGTTTGACTTTTGTTTTTCAGAGAGAGACCTGAAAACATCTTGAATTTGAAGAATCACTGGATTTTAAGAGATAAGAAGAGGAATTGTTTTCAGAACCTGTACAGTGAATGGATTCTGTATGGATTGTTTTGAATGACCTGATTTAAGCCCTGAGAATCAGACTGCTTGGTGAATTCTTCAGTTACTGTAATAATTCACATCCATGCCCTTAGGTGGACCCCTGACCCTGGAAAGAAGGACTCAAGCCGGGAAGCCCCTGAAGGCCAGGACTCTCATGTCTGATCTTCTGATTTAGTCCTAATGCTGAGACAGGGAACTTGGGAAAGGAAGGCAAATTGGCTTTACAAATCTAGAAATAAAGTGAAATCTACAGAATATTTCAGTAACATTAATACATCATAATATCCTTGGGGCACTGCCACTGCAGAGATTTTTAAGTGTTAAGGGGAAAGTAAATGCGAAGTTGTCACTAGTTATCCACAGCAAAGGATAATTAGCATAGCTTTGTGGGTTTTTTGTATTATTGTCATTCATCTGTCTTTTTAACTGTTTTGATGATATGATAGGATCTTCACTAGATCTTTCTGGCCATGTTTCTAGGAATCCTTTAATTTGGAAAAATTAAGTATTAAATTAAAATTTTCCCAATTTTTCCAAATGAGAGGATTCATTCTAAGAACTGAATGGGCAAAGACCGAACAGTAGTAGATCTTGCAAGAGTAAACTGGAAAGTTCAGATTTTTATTTTGTTAGAAACACAGTGAACTTTTTCAGGCATCCAGGTTATATTTAAATGTAAGTTTTGAGCAGGTGATATATGACTAACAGAATGCTTTGGGTTTTCATTGCCTACTTGATGACGGATTCCACTGTGTCCATAACCGCCCCTAAACCATGAGCACAGAGGAGCGGGCAGCCTCCTTACCTTGATCGTCTGTATTGCTCCAGACCCTCGCAGGTCTCTCAGGCTGTCGATGGCTTGCTGTGGTGAAACTGTGTCAGACAGGTAGAGGAGGAGACAAGCGGCCACTAATGGAACACATTAGGAAAATAGCATATTATTAAATAATTGATGATAGGGTAGAGCATTGCATATTTAATTAGACTTCTGCTGGTGCAGAAGATGGAGCTTAGTGTCATTGTGCAAAATGGATTAAAAGACTTTTAGCATGTGTCTTTGACAGTTAAATTATGGTTTTAAATGGTTGAATTGAAGTTGAAACTGGCTTCATTCTTTATTGAATTCTATTTAATATACCATATAATTCATTCATTTAAAGTGCCCAATTCAGTGGATTTTAGTGTATTCACAGATGGGTGCAGCCATCGCCACAGTCCATTTTAGAACGTTTTCATCCCCTCAAAAAGAAACCCTGTCCCCACTTGTCATCATCCCCCTGCCCCCGTTATGCCTGCTCCAAGCAACCACTAATCTACTTTCTATGTATTTGCCTAATCTAGATATTTTATATAATTGCAATCTTATGTGGGCTTTTGTGACAGACTTCATAGCATAACGTGTTCAAGATGCATACTTATTGTGGCGGATCACTACTTCATTCCTTTTTATGGATGAGTAATATTCCATTGTATGGATGTACATTTTTTCATCCACTGGTCAGTTGATGGGCATTTAGGTTGGCTCCATTTGTTGGCTGTCGTGAATAATGCTGCTATAAACGTTCGCGTACAAATTTTTGTGTAGACGTGTTTCCATTTGTTTTGGGCATGCACCTGGCAGTGGAATTGTGGGGCACGTGGTTGACTGTTTAACTGTTTGAGGAAGTACTACCAGACGGTTGTCCAAAGCAGCTGCACCATTTCACACTCTCCTGCAGTGTATGGAAGTTCCAATTTCTCCATATCCCAACGTGTTTTTTCCATTTTTTGGATAATAGGCATCCTCATGGGTATTGACTGGTATCGCATTGTGGTTTTTTTTTTTAATTTTATTTATTTATTTGACACAGGGAGAGAGATCACAAGTAGGCAGAGAGAGGAGGAAGCAGACTCCCTGCTGAGCAGAAAGCCTGATGTGGGGCTCGATCCCAGGACCCCGAGATCATGACCAGAGCCAAAGGCAGAGGCTTTAACCCACTGAGCCACCCAGGGCACCCCTCGCATTGTGGTTTTGATTTGCATTTCCGTGATGACTAATGATATTAGGCATCTTTTCATGTCTTTAATGGTCATTTGTATATTTTGTTCAGAGAATTGTCTATTCAGATCCTTTGCCCATTTTTTAATTGGGTTGTCTTTTTATTATTGAGTTGTAGGAGTTCTTAATATATTCTAGGTAAGTTCCTTATCAGATATGATTTGTAAATATTTTTTCCCATTCTGTGAGTTGTCTTTTCATTTTGATAATTTCCTTAGAAGCATAAAAGTTCTTAATTTTGATACTGTCCAACATTAAAAGAAATAATCGTTACTCCAGTATGCCATTTTGTTAACTATTTTTCTTCCTAACACATTTTTTAAAAAGTGAACAGTAATTGCATGAAGTAATTCACTTTGGTTTTCATACTTATGATGGCTGTTATTTAGAATTTACTGTCAGTATCATAACACCTGCATAGGGAAACATTGGAAAACAAAACAAAACACAGGAGTGCAGGTGCTAAGACTTGTAGATTATGTTTTGCAGAATCCTTCAAAACAATGTTGAAAATACCTCCCATTCACACTCTAGCCTTCTAGAGAATACCAAATTAAGGGCCTTAAATAATTCCTTAGGTCTTAGCAGCTTTATATTGTGTTTTGTCCCATTTTAATGCAAAGTGAATATATGGCCCAGAAACAGGATACTTTTGCCTAATTTGAGGATAAAAAAAATACTGAATAATGAAAACACATTTCTTACCAAGACAAGATCTCCCAAGTCCTCCATAACAGCTGAAAGGGAAGCACAGTTTTGAATATTGTATGTTTTCCTTCCACCCCACCAATTAGAACTGAAGACCTGCTCTTTCTGCCTTCTCTTTCTAATAGGGCCTAGCACACAGAGATTAATAAGTATTTTTAAATTAATCAAGAGCCAAGTGTCCTTATTTATTTGTTGGGAGGTATTCTGAACACCTCTAATGGTCAATGTAGGCAGGGCCTTTTTATCAACTTCTTAAACACCAGGATCCACATCTCAGAAGTAGAACATGTTACTAAACAGAAATCAGACTATTTTGACCAACTGCCAGTTTATTTTCCTCTGTCTAAACAAAACCCTGGTTATGGAACAAGTCCGTATGATGACTATTATCTAAAAAGAGCACAGAGGTGGTGTGTTACAGAGGTTTAGAGCCTGGGTTCTAGAACCCCGCAGTCTGGGGTTGAATGGTGAATCTCTCATTATGACGTGTGAACCTAAGAAAGTGATTTAAACTCTCTGGGCTTCAGCCCTTTCACCTAAAAAATGGTGACAGCCACAGTACCTGCATCATAGTCAGGACTGAATGACGTAACTAACATTTTGTAAAGGGATTACAACAGAGCTTGGCACAGAGTAAGAAGTAAATGCGTATTAGCTGCTCTAGTCTAGCTCTGTGAAGAAATCAGCATTTCTGCAGAACTGGATTTTCTAGAAAAAAAATGATTAAACCTCCAAGCAACAAAACCATTCATTCTAATTACTTTCGAAGATGCTTAAAAAATGCATTACACAATTCTTAACTTTCTTAGAGGGTTTATTGAACCTAAGGTGGTGCCGACGACTTCTCAGGACCACGAATGAGCGTGGGGTACTGCAGATGAAGCCGGGAGAGGATGTGAGCCACAGGGCCAAAAAGATACTGATGCCTAGAGTAGTCATGAGCTTGCTTTCTACAAAGTGTCCCAGATATAGGTCTGTTTCAGAGATGAGGATCTACCACAGAAAGTTAGAGACGGACACTTCAGTGGTTTTCTGCAAGATGAATACGACTTCATACCTTTAGATCTTTATCTTTCCTCCTCTGATTCCTGCTGATCCTTCAAAACCCAGCTCAAAGGGCCTTTTCTGGACTGCCTTGTGCCCCCACAGAAGCCATCACTGCCCTTTGTGCTGCCTTGTGTACACCTTGTGCAAGTCTTACTGCACTTTCGTGGGTGTGCTGTTAGCATGGGCTCCTTAAGGATGGGGAATGAGCCTCACAGTGCCTGTTTTGTATTCACAGTGTTTGGTACACAGTGGGTGTTATGGGTTGAATTGTAGCCGCATAAAGGTATGTTGAAGTCCTAATCCCTGGTACTGTGAGTGTGACCTTGTCTAGCAATAGGGTCTTTGCAGATGTAATCAAGTTAAGATGAGGTCACAGGGTTAGACCCTAATGCAGTATGACTGGTGTCCTTTTTTATTGTTTTTAAGACTTATTTATTTGTGAGAAAGAGAGAGCACGAGAGTGAGAGCACGAGCAGTGGGGAGGGGTAGAGGGAAAAGCAGACTCCCTGCTGAGCAGGGAGCCCGATGCATGATTCGATCCAGGACCCCAAGATCATGACCTGAGCTGAAGGCAGACTCTTAACTGAGCCACCCAGGTGGCCTGACTGGTGTCCTTATAAGAGGAAATGCCCCAAGAAGACACAGCAACACAGAATCATGTGATGACGGAGGCAGAGATTGGAGTGATGCAGCTGTGAGACAAGGAACGCCAAGGAGTGATGGCCGCCACCAGATGCTAGGAAGAGGCAAGGAAGGATTCTACCAGAGTCTCAGAGGGAATATGGTCCTGTTGACATCTTGATTTTGGACTTCTAGCTTCAGAACTCGGGGAGAGCAAGTTTCTGTTGTTCTAAGCTACCCACTTTGTAGTACTTTGTTACAACAGCTCTAGGAAACAGCATAGTACAGTAGTGCAAGCAGTTTTCGCTGATTTTATAACAAAATGCACAGGAAGAATGAATGGGATAGCGCCAGCAATCAACAAAATGGTAGAAAAAATTTTACCAGACCCAATTTCTGAGGGATAAACTGTAGAGCCATCTAGCAGTGGAAGCACTCAAAGATGGCAGAATGGATAGAAAATTAGTCACTGTAGGACACCTTCAAAAGCTCTAAGACAATGAAAATTTCTAGTCACCAGATGCTTTATTTTATGGGAGCCAGAAGCATTCAACATATGTAAACATCTTTCCATCCTGTTTGTATTCTGTTCAGTCATCAGACAGCATTTGGTGCGCTAGAACCCGCTCAAGTAGAATTCATTAAATTTCACTAATCTGAGCTAGTTTGATCTCTGGAAACTTTTCAGTAGAGGCTGTTTTCAAAGATGTATTTAAAAAAAAAAGGATCTCAGAACTGATTTGAAAAATGGGTCCTCAAATTGGAAAATATTTTTCATGAGCCACATGTAATTATCTAATGCTATTTAACTTAGACTTACTAGAAAATTTAGTATAGACAACTTTATTCTAAAAGTTTGCTTTTATAATTAGTAAAGCAGTTAGTAATTGCTTACAATTATAGATTATGCTTTTCTCTAGAGAAAGGCTGGAAACTGTAGAATGTAGGATGGTTACCAGTTCTCTGTACATTAGAGTTCAGTTCAGTCACAAACAGTGTGTGTCCCCAAAGCTCTGTGCACTACCTGGTTTTCCTTCAGAATGGGAACTGTGGTCATGAGGTCCCCCAGCTCTAGGTCTATGGAGAGAAGCTGGCTGGGCTCATCCTTTCCCTTGGTGCCCTGAGACTACCTGGTTATTTGGTATAATCTGCATACTTTCTAGTTCAGAGCAATGACTTTGGGCTTTTGAGGTATCAAACTATTTAATACTCTATCTTGTTCCAGAAAGGATTAAGCAATTTATTAGGATACAGAAAGTACAAGAAGCACAGAGCCTCTGCTGTGTGCCTCACTTTTGGCAGAGCATCTACTGTATTATCCATAGTACCACTTCTAATCTTTGTATTGCTATTGTCTACTGCTGATTGTCACTCCCTTTTTCCTTTCTCCAATCTACTTTTCTCCTCTCACCTCCTTTTTTTCTCCCCCTTAGCTCATTTTATTTCATTTTAAATTTCCATACCAGAAGCTGTGCATAGCCATTGACAAACAGTAAGAGTCCCTCTTTCATTCTGGTGGCAAATTCATATCATCAAATATAATTTTACAGTCATATTTTAAAGGTTGCTCATTGCTTATGAATGATTGCTAATTTTTAAAAAACTGACCTTTTTTTTTCAAGATGTTTTATTTATTCATTTGAGAGAGAGATAAAACTAGCAGAGGGGAAGGTCAGAGGGAGAGGGAGAAGCAGACTCCCCACTGAGCAGGGAGCCCAATGCGGGGCTCGATCCCAGGACCCTGGGATCATGACCTGAGATGAAGGCAGACGCTTAACCAAGTGACCCACCCAGGTGCCCCCTCCGCACCCCCCAACACTGACTTTTTTTTTGCAGTTAGAAGCAACAAAGCCACTGAAAGGCTGAGCAGAGTAAGGGTATCATAAGAATGATGCCCCACCTTTTTTGGAAGGAAGAGGGTCCCAAAATTATAAGTAAAGCTTTAAGGCAAAAAGAAAGAATAAAAAGCCTGTAAACCTGTTCTAGAAATTTTCAAATCTACTCATTTATTGTCCTCACCCTTCAAAAGTACTAATGGCAAATATCTGAGTGCTTGCCCTGTAGCAAACATTATGCTACTACCTTTCACGTCTTATCTCCTTTTAATCCTTGCACCAAACTATAAGGTAGTTAATAAGTGAATAAGGATACGATTAACCAGAAAAATAATTCCAACTGGGGCATTTCTCTTGTCATTTATGGGGAAAAGAATAACGTACTGTATTAAGGTTTTTCGGTTATTTTTAAGGCAGATTGCAAGCTCCTCCATTATTTCACAGCAGCTGGCTATGTCAGGAGTCCCTCCATCTGGGATTGGATGATGACGAGTGATAAATCCATACTGATGGTAGAGGTCCAAAAGGTTTGGGACTCTGTATTTTGACAGTTCCCCTCTGGTGCAGAAAACAAATATGTCTTGTATACCATAGCTCTTTAGTTCTTCTGCCAATAAACCAAGATATGGATACACAAAATATTACAAATTTAAATACAGTCAAGACAGAGGATGTGGTGTTAAATTTCTTGAGCTAAACTAAGTAAATAACAAATGATAATCTATAAATTTGAAGTACTTATTGATAGTCTAAAACAATATTGATCTGTCTTCGAAGTTGGGTAAAAATCAAGTCACTAAGCACAAAATAGGAATTGGAAACACCTGAACCAAAAGGTGACTAAAATTAATAATAATAATAATAATATAATGTTATATATTATTATATATCAATATATTATTATAATTAATATAACATCAATTATATCAATAATATTATAACCAATACAATTAACATATTATTATAATATAATATATAATATAATATATCATATATTATCTATAATACATAATCAAATAATATATAATATTATATAATTATTGTATTATATAATACTATATTATATCAATATAATATAGTATATAATAATCATTATAATTATTATAATTATAATTATCATCTTAATAATAAAATTATACTGTAATATAATCATAATTATATAATACTATAATATGATAATAGCATTGTAATATAGTGATTATATATTATAATTATATAATATTTATATTATAATTAATGACTTAATAATTCAAAGTGCTTTAAACTGAATTTTAAGATAACTCAAGTATATTGCTGTTATTGAAAAAATTTTTTTTCAATACAGCTTTAAAAATCAATTTTAAAACATCTGCTACTTCAAAATAAACTCTTGTGAAGAAACAAAAGCATATTTTCCCCCCATTTTCTTCTCACAAAATCCATGTTTGCTACTTTCCTCCCTCTGCTGTTTTGTTTTACCCTAAGCATTATATACAAAATCTCCTGCATGCCCAGGGTGCCTGAGCTCATGTTCTCCTTTACATTTGTACTGTGCCTTGCCATCATGCACTTCATTTTATGGACTAGGTCTCTAGGAAATAAAACGTTAACTGTGTTAGAATTAGGTGACTTAGATAATTTCACTATAATGAATATGAACCAAGCAGTAGTACTATAGGCCATTCCATATACTAAAACATTCTTATGGCAATATTCACTATAGAGTTTTATGCTCAAAATGAATAATTCTGGCTGATCTCAGCCTCCTCTCTCCCTGCCTCCTAAATCAAGGGACATTTAATGAAGCGCCTTTTATCATGAACCTCCAGATTTGTATTTGGAATGTGGCTAGGCCAAATTGAGATGTACTGTAAGTGTAAAATACATATCTGAACTCAAGGATCAAATACAGAAAATCTATATCTCATTAATAATTTGTTTTAGGCTTTAAACCATTGAAATGATACTATTTAGGCTATGTTAGGTTAAATCAAATATATCAAGTTAATTTCATCTGTTTTTACTTTTTTAATATGGCAGCTAGAAAATGTGAAGTTACACATGTGGCTTCTATTTGTGACTTGGGGACAGTGCTGCTTTAGATAATACTATTATGTTTTTGTACTTCTGAAAGAATTAAAACTGAAGTCTGCATACTTAACCATTTTTAAGAGTAGGTAATTTTCTCTCTGACTCTTGCACACAATGGATAATTTCTATTATACAGTGGTTTTCAAACTTTCCTAGAAAGGACCCTGAGGAGGGAACTACAGGGGCTGATGCAGAGAGATTCTAGGTTTCTCCCATAAGATTGTCATCTTTTATACATTGGATTCCATTTAAGATCTCACTGGAAAACAAAAGGTTTGGTAGAATACTGGCAACCCCTTTTATAGAAGATACTAAATGAATAGGGCTTTCCAAAATGTGCAAGATTGATTCCTGAACCAGTTATTTTCATTACAGTTTTCTTATGACCTAAATGTTCTCCAAATGAAAACGTCCTACCATGGCAGGTATCTCTAAATCAGAGAATCTTTACAAATACTGCAAGAGTCAACTAATCTATTAGTCTCTGTAAGTCTTTTTTGGTAGGCAAGGAATAAATTAGAGAAAGCAATTTAATAAATTGATATCCCAAAACAGCCAGGAAAAAACTTTTAAGATTTAAAAAATTTATACTGGTCGGAATCAAGATATGTGTGTGTGTGTGTATTTATATTTATTTTGGTATGTTATAAGGACATTGGTAGGACTATTAGCCTTGAGATATTCCAGGCCTACCAGGATAAAATGTTATAAACATCCAAGTTTTTTAGTACCATGCAATATGTAAATTCCAAATTGGGGTGGGTTATCAGGATATTTGTGGGGTTATTAGACTTGAGACTACAGTGGTATAAACATCCTTGAGCCCATGAAGATCAGACCCTACTCCATCTTTTCCACCTAGATGCTGGCTCTATAAATTTTCTACCCAGGATGGACAATTTCACTACTACCTTCTGGGTTCTTAGCTCAGGCTTAATTTCTACCATCACAGTCATGTCTATAAAGGACAGTATACTCAAAGATTTGGGCAGTGAAATGGCAGTTTTCTATTTACTTACTTTCCTCCCTCCAACTCATACATTTTAAACTCAAATGCAATTTCTATGTGTAACTACAACAATCGGTGAAAAGCAATGCTATGTTTAGTAAATTTAGTAAATGTTTAGCAATGCTATGTTTAGTTAGTTAGATTCTCAAATATCTCTCTCTGTGTTAGAATAAGTGTACAGTTTAAAACTATGAAATAACAAACATTTATTTGGTATACTGAAGAGAGACTAATGTTTGTTCTTTTTGACAATGAGATTTTCAGTGTTATTAAGAAAAAACTATTAATATGGTTGTTTCATGTTATACCTACCTGTATCTTTTTGGATATTTCTTCTAACATTTTTAAATTTACAACCTATAAGCAGTAATAAGGCAAGTGAAAAAGTCAGTTTTTGGTCACATATAACAAATATATTTAAACACATACACAGCTACTTTATAAGGTCATACCTCTATGATCATTTATATGTTTCAATTTCATTCTGAGTATGGATTCCAATTTTTTATATTCTTAGGAATATCATTGCAGGGATTCATAAACCCCAGCTGAAGTAATTCCTAATCCAAAGAGTCTTTATTCTGTGTCCTTTCTGTAACAGGTACCTGCCTGTTGCCCTCAACCTCACCTTGTACTCCAGTGTTGAAGTTTTATTAAGATAGGTAAATCAGAAATGCAGAACTATGAATGGGTCTGGAAGGGTTGAAGAGTGATGTCTGTTCTTTTAGCTAAAGCCCACCTGAGGGCTTCCTAAAGTTAGCTCCCCATGCTGATGATCTATGAAATTCTCTTCTTGCTCAGTACAATGATATATTAGCTGATAAACAGATTAACTTAAGTATATCAATAGAAGCCAACTGTAGTGTTACCTACCTGGAAGAGCACATAAACCAAGAAACTGAGAACAATTCACTTGTGAGAGGGGTAGCCTGAAAAGAATAAAACTAAGTTTAGTTCAGTTTTTAAAAAAGTTGTTAAGTGGAAACTCAGTTTAAGAAATGCGTGCTTGGCATGGAACAAGGGTGTTTTAAAGTTTTACTGTAGTCCACAAAGCAAAAATGCATATACAAATATCAAAATGTTGTTGATAAATCAGGCCCAGAAAGACTGGAAGTTTTAAAACAGAGACTTATCATTTGTTTTGTCACAATTTAATCCCTTAAAAAAAGATTTTATTTATTTATTTGAGAGAGAGAGAGCGCGCGTGTAGGAGTGGGGAGGGAGAGGAACAAGCAGCTTCCCTTTGAGTGCAGAGCCTAACATGGGGCTCACAGGGCTCAATCTCACAACCTTGAGATATGACCTGAGCTGAAATCAAGAGTAGGTTGCTTAACCCAGGCACACCTGTTACAATTTAATTTTTAAAAGTGGCGAGTTAATTTAAACTTATCTTAAAAATAATAATGCCTAGATTGCCTATGGCTGGTATAAAGCATACTTAATTTACCCTGTGGTATATTATCTGAGATATTTTGTATTCATAATCTTGGGGAATTATCTAGAAAATGACCTTCTGATGATTTCATCCCCAGCATCCATTCTACATTACTATGTTAAGATTTCTTTGTGGGACTTCCTTAAACAGATATAATTGCATATGATAAAAACCGCAGGTCATTCTTTGTTGTAATGGATTTTGGTTAAAATAAAATAATTTCAAGAAATCATATTCCCAGTTTGCAGTACTCAGGCACAAAGCAGGTAAAGGCTAACCTGGTCTATAAGATGGAAGATGAGGGGCGCCTGGGTGGCTCAGTGGGTTAAGCCTCTGCTCAGGTCATGATCTCAGGGTCCTGGGATCAAGCCCATCGGGATCCCTGCTCAGCGGGGAGGCTGCTTCCTCCTTTCTCTCTGCCTGCCTCTCTGCCTACTTGTAATCTCTCACTTTGCCAAATAAATAAATAAAATCTTAAAAAAAAAAAAGACAGAAGATGAGTTTAGAGGAAAACAGAGGGCACTGTATAAATACCATGTGACTTTGAAAATTAGATGAGTTTTTGAGTTTTAAAGGGGGGGGCATAAAGGGAAATGAAAGATAATTGCTATCTGACGGCAGAACAAAAGGAACTTTAGGGATAAAACACTCCTTTTCTCTTCCTATAGTTGGAAATGGTGTTTTCTTAGAGAGATTATTACAGTTACAGGGATGAGAGAAAGCATTGACTGTTGTAGAGATTCTGGTGTAACAATAAGTCACTGCCAAGATTTGGAAGTTGATTCTATATAGAAAAAATTATCTATGGTAATGTGGCTTTTATCTTAAGCAGGGTCTGCTAATAGAGGCATTATTGTGGCAAGTAGTTCTAGGATGTGACCAAATGATAAAAAAATTACATAACTCAACCTATGTTTGGTATATTTTTCTTTTGTCATAAAAGAATAAGTAGGTTTTGGTACTAAATAGGAGATATGTTGATCCCACCTCAACTCGTTACTTACTTGTTTCTACCATGGTTTTCTGAATGCATATAGAAATGAGTTCCTCCTCTGCCCATCCCCATCCAAAAGAAAAGCCTTATTCTATCATAGATAGTAAGTAAATCATGGAGTTAGAGGATCCCTTAAAGATCAGAATTACACAATCCTCAGAAGAGGATCACTAAATATTTTCAATATGTGGACTACATTATCTACATGAATTATGATGTATACATCAAATAATTTAGCTCATCATTGATCAGAAGTGTTAACATACCATGATATCTGAATTGGAGTCTGTTCATCTTCAATAGGCTCTTCGTCTGATGAGTCAAACTCACTTGTTTGCAATGAACTAGGCTTCAAAAGAAATCAGTTATGTTAAATAACTGTAAAGAAGCATATGTATACATTAGCCGATCCTTGCTTAAACACACACTGAATGCATATTTGCAATTTATTCAACCTGGAATATCAGAATGATCAATGATATGAATAATAAATTACTGATTTTGTCATCCTATTAATAATTATAGTGCTCTGTAGTGGAAAGAGTGTTGGACTGGGAACAAACCAAGATTCTGGTTTTCGTTCTACCACTTACTGTATATTCTTGGACAAGCAACTTAAGTTTATTCTGGGTCTTAGTTTTCTACAACTATAAAGTGAGGAGACCTATTCATTCATTCACAAACATTTCTTAAACACCTTCATTTGCCAAGCTCTGGATATTCAAAGATCCATAAAATAAAAAGCTTCAGTATAGTTGGAGAGATGTGTACATAGATTATAAAACAAAGTTATAAGTGCTAAAATGGAAGCATAAACTATGCATTTTATTTATTTTTAAAGATTTTATTTTTTTATTTGACAGGGAGGGGAAAAAGAGAGAGAGCACAAACACAAGCAGGGGGAGCAGTAGGCAGAGGGAGAGGGAGAAGCAGATTCCCCACTGGGCAAGGTGCCTGATGTGGGGCTTGATCCCAGGACCCTGAGATCATGACCTGAGCCAAAGACAGATGCTTAACCCACTGAGCCACCCAGGTGCCCCTAAACTATGCACTTTAGAAAAGAGAAGGGAGTGACTGCTTAGAGAGCTGGAGAAAGCTTCAGAGGAGATAAATTAGCTGGGTTTTGAAGGATGAGCAGGAGGTTTTTAGGAAGATAAGAAAGAAGTTAAGGCAATAAAGGCAAAAGGAGAAAGTGCTTGCTTTCAGGAACTGTGACATCAGAGCAGAGCTGATGAAGCCAGATAAGTAGTTTTAATTACCCCATTTCTCAAAAAATAACCCCAATACGGCCTGGTAGTTTGGTTAATGGGGGGGGTGGACAGATAGAATATCATGTCCTCGACTTTGTGAATCACTGGACTAGAGATCGAGATGGACTTTGTGTAATGATCTAAGGAGTTGGAACTCAATCCTGTAGGCATAATTTCTACATGAGAGTCAGTTGTTTTATAGGACCAATAAAAGATACACCTTTCTTCTTATTTCCAAGTTGGAAACATCTGAGAGAAAAAACAGTGGAGAGGCAAATGGAGATCAATGTTAGTTTTATTACTAAGTGTCAAAGGGAGGATGTGGCTTTAAAAGTCAAGTGGACCTGTCAATTCTTCCACTCCAGAATTGGACTTACCTACCCAGTCATGGGCAGCAATGGACAACCCACTGCAGAGAGAAGGGAAGAAAGGGTTCAGCTATTTTGTTCAGTTCCTCCCAAACTGGGGAATCAGATCTCTCACTCTGTCCCTTCAGGGAACAAGTGGGAAAAGAGGCCAGGAGTGAAGGACAGCTGATGCCCCTCCGCATGGAAACATGGGGATTAGCAAGTGTAACCAACTATGTTCTTTCTAGCTCTGAATCTATACTCTATAATGGTCTTGTTACTACAAGATCACATTACAGAGCCATTTAGGTGATGGATGTGAGTTGCTTTGGATCTCTCTGCGTTATTATTATCAACTCAAATGAAGGTCCTTTGATATTCAATAGGTTGTCAACCCTGGTGGTAGGTGATTGAGTCAGGTGGGGCCTCAGCTCCTTGCGTCTGTATTCCCTTTCTCTTTAAAGCAGTTTTGACGATTCAAGATTTTCAGAGTGTGGGTCCTTCACTAAGGCTCTTCCAGCCAGGTTAACAAATCCTAACAGAGTCAGACGTTTCTGCCTCCTCAGGCCCAGGGATTCCGAACCCCAGAAAGGCACGTAGTGCCAGTTGGCCCCGGGGGATGGTGACGCGCCCACAAAAGGGGGTTGGCAAAGGTCTTTCGTGGAGTTTTCCCCGTCTGCGGTGAGGACCGCTCACCAGGGGGGCGCGGGGCATCCCCGGACATCCTTTGGGGCTGGCTATTAGGCAGACTGATACACCGAGACCTCTTAGCTTTCCATGCCTCAGTTTCTTCCGTAAAACCGGACTCAGCCCTCTCTGGCACGGCTGTCGTGAGGCTCAGAGGAGACTCCGCAGGCGGCAGTACCCAGCCGGTGCACAACAGGTGCACCGCGAATGTCCGTCGTCCCCACGTCCGCCACCGACCCTGTTCCTTCTCAGTCATAGCTCTCCCCCGTCCAGGGAAGCGCCACCTCCCCGACCCAGGACGGTTACAGTGCGAGTCAGGCCGCTACCAGGCCTGGGCTGTCCCCAGGCCCGAGAACTGGCCTCGGGGCCGCTTCCGTCCCTGTGGCATCGCTCGTCCAAGCCTCGGCCCGACTCACCGGCTTCATCGCAGGCCGCCCGGCGTCGTGCCCTGCTGCCGCCTCTCTCCGGCCGCACCGGCGTCTCAGCCCCCGCCCCGCGCCGAGCCCGCCCTCTCGCTCAGCTCATTGGTCCATCCTTCTGTGAGGTGGAGCGCGGCGTCTCCTAGGAACCAATCAGACCCTCTCCCTGCTTTTTCCTCCGCCCCCGAGTGCCTGGGCTCGGCCTTTAACCGCCCATTGGTTTCTAGGGCTCTTTGAAAGACGCGCGGGTGGAGGGCCCTATTGAACGTTGATTGGCTGGGAGGGCGCCCTCCTCCCGCCGGTGGGAGCCGGGAAAGGGCGGGAAGCGGGAGTGAAGAAAGCATCTGAAGGCAGCCCCAACACTTAGGGGACGCTGGAAAGTCTTACTTTCTCATGACAGGATTCCAGAGTGGTACCAGGGTAGGGCATTTTGTTTCTTAATTTTTTTTTTTTTTTTTTTTTTTAAGATATAGGGGCGCCTGGGTAGCTCAGTCGTTGGGCGTCTGCCTTTGGCTCAGGTCATGATCCCAGACTCCTGGGATCGAGCCCCGCATCGGGCTCCCTGCTCTGCGGGAAGCCTGCTTCTCCCTCTCCTACTCCCCCTGCTTGTGTTCCCTCTCTCGCTGTGTCTCTCTCTGTCAAAAAAAATAAATAAAATCTTAAAAAGAAAAAAATTTTATTTATTTATTTGACAGAAGGATAGAGAGCACAAGACAGAGCAGCAGGCAGAGGAAGAGGGAGAAGCAGGCTTCCCGCTGAGCAGGGAGCCCGAAGTGGGACTCTATCCCAAGACTCTGGGATCACGACCCGAGCCAAAGGCAGACGCTTAACCAACTGCACCACCCAGGTGCCCAAATTTTAAAAAAATTTTAAGGGCACAGGGGGAGCACTGTCCTGGAGCATCTTATGAAAACACTCCATTCCCCATACTGTACTTGTACTTATGGTCATATCTGGTCATGTAATACGATGGACACGACTAAAAATCCAAAATCCAAACACAATTTGTATGTTTGGTATTTTGGGTTCTTTACTGTTGTAGGATCTAGATAGGTTAGGTTGTAGATCCACTTTCCTGTTCAGTAAATATGAATGCAGTGGTATTATAAGAAAGGAAGATAAGTCTCCAGATGATTTTTAGTGCTAGTGTTTTTTACATAATCGGCTCTAATCTTGAAAAACTGTGCTTGATTATCTTCTCCCCCACTCTAACGTCCCCGTTTAGCTGACCATGGAGAAGGAATTCATCGGGACCCATATTACCTGCACATCTGCAGAATATGTGGAAATTTCAGCTCCCTGACTCATGTTGTAAAAACCAGTGGGTATAGCGCTAATAAGAGGAATTCTTTAGTAAAGAAAATAGCATAGTTTGACTTGGAGTCTGTATTAGTCAGGGTTCTCCGGAGAAACAGAAACAGAACCAAGAGGATATAGACATAAAGAGATTTATTTTAAGGAAGTGGCTCTCCCAATTATGAGAGTTTGGCAAGTCCACAAAGTCTGACAGAGGAGTCTGTGGGGCTGGAGACTCAGGAAGGAGGTGCAGCTGAAGTTCAAAGGCAGTCTGCTTTAGAACCAGGACTAACAGATTTTGCAGATGAAGTCCAAAGGCAGATTGCTGAAGAATGCTCTCTTGCCTTTTGTTGTATTTAAAGCTTCAACCGATTGAATGGGGTCCACTCACATTATAGAGGGCTGTCTGCTTCACTCGGAGTCCACCAATTTAAATATTAATCTCATCCAAAAAACCTTCACAGAAACATCCAAAATAATGTTTGATCAAATATCTGGGTGCAATAGCGCAGCCAAGTTGACGCATAAAGTTAACCATCATAGACACGTTGGACTTGATTGACTGATTAACACATTCATTCAGAGAATATTTATTGAGCACCACTTGTGTCCTATGTACTATTCAAGATGCTGGGAGTGAGCTGGAATGAGTTAACCAATATTTCTGCCTTTATGGGGCTCACATGTTATAGGTGAAGAGAGGTAGTGATATGTGTTGTGAAGAAAAATCAAAATAAGTAGCATCTGATGAAGATGCTATTCTAGATAGAAAAGTCAAGGAAGGCGATGTCATTTGAGACATCCAAATGAAAAGAGAGTGAACCATTTGTGGAAGAGTTTTCAGTCTGTCTAAAAAGTCTGTCAAAAAGGAGGTACAAAGGTCCTGAGGTAGGAATATGCTACGTATGTTCCAGAAACAGCAAGAAGGCTGTTTGCGAGAACCTGAATGAGGCAGAGAGTATAAGGAAATAAAGCAGGGGCTTGTGGGAGGCTTAAGAGCTTCTTTTCTAAAGGATTCGAGAAAGGGTCCAAAGAAAGATTTGGACCTGGGCTCCAGGTAAGTCCTCCCTGGTGGCTATTCAATACTGCCTCATTCTCTAACTCCCAACTTCTTTCCCCTTCTCCCAACGTTGTCTTCACAGATCTCTTTAATCTTCAGCATCAGGGGTCTCTTCCGTTTCCTCAGAACATACCTTCCTCCTCAGAATAAATGAAGTCAAATGTTGTACACGTTTTGCCACCTCTGGCCTCAGCTGGATGTGAACTCAGAATCAACCTGTTCTGGCCTCTGCTGATTCTGCAGAGTCAGGAGGATGAGCTCCAGTCCCACGGTAGGAAGGGGGTGGAGGGCTGAGGGTCATCTGGGAGCATTTCAATTTTGTTTGTTCTCTCCATCAGCAGGGCTGGGTCCAGGCTTTGTCTTTGCCTAAAGACAAACACATCTCATTTCTATGATGTAGTTTTTTGTTTGTTTGTTTGTTTTTGTCTAGTCCCAGGGTTGGCAAACTGTGGCCAATGGACCCATCCCCACAGGCCTGGTTTTGTAAAGTTTTATTGGCATGCAGATACACTCAGTTGTGTAAGTATTGTCTGTGGCTGCCTTTGCATTACAGACCTGAGCTTCTGCAACAGGGGCTGTATGGCCTGCCGAGCCTAAGATATTTGCTGTCTGGCCCTTTACAGAAAATGTTTGCCCAACTTCTGGTATATAGCCTATGAGAGAAGTGTATATTTCTTCTAACAACATGAGTTAAGTCCCTACCTTATTATATGAAAAGATGTTCTCTGCTTGGTGTGGTCCCTTTGTTATGACAGGACCTTTGGCTGAGCCATCTGGTTAAATGGCATCGTAGTAACCTGGTTTCACTCTAATTCCCAAGATTGTCCTCTGAGAGGAGGAGTGGGGGCTTAGGTTCAGCCTGCCACACCCGTTGTCCTCAATTAATTTTTTGGTGTGTGACTTCATGGCTGTTAACAGAAATATATGTGGTCAAAATGTGGAAGATTTATCCAAACTGCCAGAGGGAAAAGTGTTAACATATGTTCATAGACAGATGAGTATTTTGAGAGATGCTCAAAGAGAAATGAAGCATGGTTGCTATCAGTAGTCTCACTTGGATGTATGTTTTACAACTAGATCCATATTTTAAAAATGTTTTAATGTTAATAATAATGGATTTGACATGTGTGTTAGGGGAGAGAACAACAGAACCTTAGAGTTGAATGCCACTTGAGAGAACATACTTCCTCATTCTTGATATGCCAAGTTCTAGAATTTCCTGTGATGATGACTGTCAGATATAGTTTATGACATGGCAATAGGCATATGTTGATTTCCCATTACTTTTCCCTTTGGAGAGTTTCCCCCTTTTTCGTTTCATGTGATCTTGTTGAGCAAGTGGTTGAGACTGACCCATAAACGTACCCTATTCTTTTGGTAACAGTTATTGGTCCAGGCAAAGCACATGACACAGACTGGAGCATCCTCTCTTGTTTTGTGCGCTTTGGTTGCCGGTGCTCTTATTTTCTTCTTTACCTTCCTTAGGCTTCTGTTTTATAGGATGATGCTTGATTTGCACTACATAATTGAAGTAGATGATAAAATCTACTTAAAATATTTTTAAAATTTAAAATGCTATTATATTTTATAATTGGAATGGCTATCAAAATTTTACTCATCGCACATGCTCTTCTGTGATGTTATTTTGCCATGCTCCAGGATAAGGTAGAATATAATACTCCTCCTCTTAAATGTGGCTGAACTTAACGACTAGTCTGATGAAGAGTGACAAATGATAAGCTCAAAAAGCACCCAGATCAAGAGATGGAACATTACCAACTCCTTTGGACTTGTGACAGTGTCGATTAATTTCATTTGCTTGTAAATTGTATACACACAGACTATTTTATGTCTGGCTTTTTTTGTTCAGCTTGATGTTTGTGAGACTCATTCATGCTGTTGTGTGGGGCTGTACATGTTCTTTCTCATGGCAGTATTCCACTGTGTGAATACCCTATAATTTATTTATCCAATCCACTGTTGGCAGACATTGGGGAGTTTCCAGTACTGGGCTATTATGAAAAATGCTCCTATAAACATTCTTGTTCATGTCTTTTGGTAAACATATATATATACCTTGTTGTTGGGCACATAGTCAACAGTGCCAGTTTTCCAAAGAGGTTATACCGATTCACGCTCCCACTGGCTCTGTGTCAGAATTCTAGCTTGACATCTTTGCCAACATTTGGTATTGCCCGTTTTTTTCATTTTAGCCATGGGAGGAGTGAGTCGTTTTATTTCAAAGCAGTATCTAATTTCAAATCATTGAAAGGCTACCACTGATAAGTTGGATGACAATCAGGAGATGCCATTCTTTAAGAGGTAGCAAAAGTTCATAATTTTTAGGAATTTTTGGAAGATTTTCCTGCATATCGTGTTAACTACTAGGTATACATATTTTTCTGTATTATTTTAGAAATGTATGTATCACTGCAACATAAATATTTGGAGGGTATGAGCCTACGTTAGACTATGAAACTACTGATATGAACTGAGTGGCTCCAAATTAAGAAGGTTCTCAAATTTAGACATCAATGAGCTCCTCATGCCGTGGTGGAAGAAATATTAATATTAAGGCAGCCCCTCTGTATTCCTCATGATAGTTCACTGAGCCCTCACGGATGACCTTCCATATGATCTGGGATATAAGAGTAAAGCACCTGCTGTCTTTGGCTCTTCTGCTCTCACTTGCTAGGGTAATGTGTCGGGTCACTGCCCAAGCCTGGAGCAGCAGCCTTGCTGACATCCACCAAAGATGCTGTGACTGTCCACCACTGTCCCACCCATCTACAGTGCCAACCTGTCGCTGCTGTTGAAATTGCCGGTGCAGGATTTCACCAACCCTTGTATCTTCATGTTCTATGGAAATTTTAGTGCAACAGCTCTTTTCAATTTCACTGACTTTTTAAAGTCACGGTCGTAGGATGTTGGGTGTGGCCAACACTAGGCTGAACTGGGAATCATCCCTCCCCTCTGGCCCTGTCTTGATGTTGTGGAGCCCAGTGTGGGTCCTTTGCCTTTCTCTTCCTTTCGGATGAATTACTTCCCAGGAGTTCTCTGGCCTCTCCTGTCTGCAGTCCTGGCAAGATTATCTCACCCGCCAGCTGTGCCCGGTCCTGTCCGAGTCCCGAGTGCTTGGTCTCCAGCTGGGGTGACCGCACGTCTGAGTCGGCCTGGTTAGTCCTATGCCAGTTATTCATTCACAGCTCTCTTTTTATTTTCACAAGTTTCTGGGTTTGGGTGGTAAATTATATGGTCACACTCTCTCCACCCATCTTTAGGGAAGTCTTTCAGAGGTAAAGCAGAATCAACAGCACATTTTAGAGCAGTCAAGATAGAGACTATATAGAAGAGGATTCTGAACTCCGGAAGCCTGGTGTTGACATTGCAGTGACCTGGCTCCCTCCTGGCCCCTGCTCTTCCTTGTCAGCCCTGTGGCTGGTGACCGCTTAGCTCCACCTACAGGCTGGTCTCTGTTCTGGTCCCGGATGGTCTTTTCTTTGCATAGGACTGGAGCAGAGTGCTCTGAAACTCAGTTGGGGGTTAATACTTGGGAGGTGGGCCCACCCAGCACGCCCTCATGTGCCCACATGTCCTAATTCGGCTTCTGCTGTGCTCCTCAGATGGTTTCTCTTTTATTCATATTTTGGTTCTGAATGGGGTCCTGATGATCTCTCGCCATTTCCTCCATCCCATGGCATGCCCTGGAACTGGATTCTGGCTCTTGAGCTTCAGTCACAGGGTTCCTGCTGTCCACTGCCAGCTTGTCCCACGGTCCTATCCTGTGCCCGCCCTGTTCCCCCTAGCAGTGCACTTTGCTTTTTGTAACCTCTCGTCATGCTTGCAGGCTAGCTTCCCACCGGGAAGGCAGGTGCTCTAGCAGAAAGGACAAGGAAAGGTGCTCTAGCGGAAAGGACGTCAAAAGACCTAGATTCAAGCCTTGGTTCTGCAGTTACCTGTGTGACTTTGGACCAGCCACCCAGTCACCTAACCTAAATTACGACCTCCTCATCTGTAGCCTATAAAATGAAATTCCTGCTTGAAAATGGACTTTTGGGCTCAGAGAATTTCCCAGTGAATTTGGTATGCATCAGTTATCTGGGGCCGGATCGATCTTCAGGAAAAATCAGATTTCTGAACTTGAGGAATCAAGGCTCTACATAAAAGAAGCTGGGGAAGAGAACCTGGAAGATCCAGCTTGATTTCCCATCTTCATATTAGGAGAACGTTTGGCCAGTTCCTGAAGCTGAGCTATTCACCTATCTCAAAATGGCTTCAAGCCCAGAAAGGCCTTGAGTCAGATGGCTTCTCACAGGCAAGTGTGACTAGAACATTTTGCTCATCTCATCTCATTGGTTTTGGGCAAGCTACTCTGAGAAATTTGTCAGGAATGGATAAGAGTCTGATACTCTCAAATCTCTGCCATTCAGTAATACTTAGGTTCATTTTCAGTACAATCTAAAATAAGGAGAAAGCGTTATTTTCATCACTTTATACTGAAGTGAATTCAGAATGAGTTGGAAGCACATATGTTATAAGCATCCATATTAATGACTTAAAATATAAAACAAATTGGCAAGTCCAACCAGATAATAGTTCTGTTCTTCCTGGAATGGAAGGTGGCAGTGGAGAGAAGTAGTTTCAGTAAACATGTCTCGCCTGCACAGAAATCCCCAGGGCAGGACGCAGATCTGATTAAATGAGTCAGGCTTACATTTATTACGGTATATTACAAACATTTTTCAGCATTCAGAAGTGACTGGTGTCTCCGTGGATTTGGCCAGTTCCTGGCAATTATGCACTTGGCTGCTAGTATAAACCAGCATGCCAAAAGCCTGGAATGATGATCCACGTCTGAGCGGCTTTCAGTCTGGGAAGGATGTTGTTCAAACACCGTGTTCCTTCCCAAGGTGGCCAAGTCCTGGTTACAGCTCTGTCCTTGAAATCTATTTATCCAGAAACTCGACCAGAAAGGATATGGCCACATCCCTTGCCCCTTTCAGCTTCCGCAGCACACACCTGGGGGACCTTGCATGGGTTTTACAGGGTCTGTCTGCTGTATGCCTAGTGCCTTAATCAGAAAATCACATTTGGAACATGATGTATCAGATGGATTATTAGAAAACACGAATTCTTTTAGGGACTGTGAAATCTGGAGGCCTGGCCCAAATCCAAACTAAGTAATGGCATTCTTTTTTGAAATGTCCTTCCAGTTTTATTCGAATGAGTATGAACCAACCTGTCCTCCATGGTTCCTGACTCACAGTTGTTCTTTGTGCTTCAGCCCTTTATTAGGAGGAGAGGCTGTTGCTTGGCATGGTCTGTACAGCAGTGGAAGCTGGTGGAAAAAAACCCAAACGCTTTTCAGGAATGCGAGGGAGGACTATCTTGGCGTACATGCCAAGGACTAGAGTACTAGAGGGCTAGAATATGCATTCTATGAGGCAAGAACTTTTGTCTTTTTGGTTAGTCATTGCTAGTGATATCTAGACCCACATCTGGCTCGTGAGAGCCACTTAGTAAATATTTGTTGAATAATGACTGAATATATAATTGATTATAAGTCTAGCCTCTTTTTGATTGCACACTACATATCATTTTGTATTCTCTTTTATTCTTCTTACTTTGTTTCTATTCAATTTAGACAGAAGGCAGTTACAGGCATTTTTCTACTAAATGGGGCAAATTGAAAGTCCGTATGGCACCTCAAAAGGGGCCTTGTGCGCACGTTCCAGACTTTTCACTTATTTCTTCCTCTCTCCCTTCCCTAGCCTTTCCCGCTCTGTTCAAGAAGAGGCCCTCTGTCCCTGGCTCAGCATGTGGCCTGGCCTGTCCTCAAGGGCAATTTTTCTTTACCTATAACATGATGTGGCCATGACGATGCTCCCCTCTTTTCCTCTAGTTCGAACGAGGCATCCCTTCCACACAAGACAGATCCCTTTCCTCTGTGGAATCTTGCAACATTACTGATTTCCGCTCTTTCGCCTGCTCCTCATTGCTAGCTCCTTCAGAGTCCACAGAAGAGCTCAGGTTTCTCCGATGTCGAACACACACCCCACACGCACCCACCACCACCAACCTGATGACCCCCCAACCCCTCCAAAATAGCCCCATATCACTTTTATCATCACAGCCCAGTTGTCCAATAGAGATTCTACTTTCTCATTTCTTTTTTCTCTTCTTATCCTTTGCAAACCTAAACAAGAAAAATTTCTCTCAGAAGGAAAAAATAAAATCAGAAAATATGTGTCTCTTTTAAGAATAGAACCAGATTTTATTCTTCCTTGCTACTAGATTTCTTAGGATCAGAGCATAAATCCTAAATCAAATTGTGTTTTGTTACCATGGAAATTTCTGTTGGCAAAATCTCTTGACAGTAAAGGAGAAAAATATAAGAGCAATCTCTTATTGTAAAACTTGTTTGTTATCCAAGAAGAAATACACATTTAGACCCCATCTAGTGGAGTGTAAGGTTGATGGGCTGACCAGGTGAAAATAAATGATGGTTCTTCAAGTGAACCAGTTGATGCAAATGAACTGGTAGGATGTTTCCTAATCTTTCTTAAGGTGCATTCTTGAAAAAGGTTTAGAGAGGCCTTGTAGACTCCTTCTGGTTAAAGGGAACAATTTTAATGCTCTCTTTCTTCTTTGAAGTAGAGTCCTTTAAAAAATAATTACTGCTGTTTATTCCTGAACCCTAAACACATCCTAGTGTCTTTTGCTTGACTCAGTATTATCTTCCACATCAATCACACTCAGGATTTTGGCCTATATCTCTGGCATTCTGATACACTCTGGGAAGGTCACCTCCTGATGACATCTACCTGTCACACACAGTGGACAGGTTTTTTATTCTGATGACCAACGCCTTCTTGGAATTCTTTCTCGCCTCAGTTCTCAAGGAGTACGCTCTCCTAGCTCTCCTTCTTGGATTCCTCCTCGTCTGACTGTCCTGGAAACATTCCTCAGGATCTTTCTTTGGCTGTTTTCTAACTTCCTATACTCTCTCTTGGCTGTCTTATTGATCCTGTGGCTTCAACTGCCAATGAGCCCATGAATTCCTAATCTCCACCTTTGGCTCTTACCTCTCTTCTGCGTTCCAGACATGTCCACAACTGCCTCGCACCTTGATGGCCCTCAGGTGGTAAATCTCAACCTGTATAAGGCTGGAATTAGGATCTCTTTCTCAAACTTGCTTTTTCTCTGATCACTGTAGCCCCACACCTCAGCATCATCCTAGCTCTTTTCTCTTCCCCCCACTTGGTGACCAGGTGTTTGTTGCCTTTTCAACTCCCTGATACCTTTTGTTTGGGCCTCCTTCTCTCTATCCCACTGCCACTGCCTCAAATCAGACCTTATCAGTTCTCACCTGGAATGTTGAAAGAGTTTCTCACCTGCCTACCTGCTTCTGCTCATATACATCTTCAGTGCATTTTCCACGTGAATCTTTTGATAATTCCAGAGGGATCATTTTGAGATGCTAATCTCATCATGTCATTTCCCTATTGAATACCCTTTACATTTCCCCACTGTAGAGAGGAAGAATTTCAAACCCTGAGCATAGCATAAAATATTGTTTGTTAATTGGTCCCCTCCCACACCCCTACATAAACCATGCATCTTAGCTTTCGTCTTGGGGGAGTTCAGACTCAAATGCCTACAGTGAAGGAGACGGTGGGGACCAGATGTGGGTGTTGTGAATTGGAGAGTTCATAACCCCATCTAAAGGGGACATTCTTTGGCTCCAGCCTGTTGTTGCTGGGTGGGAATTTGGGCCCAGTCCAGCCAAATTAAAGATTTTTTTTTCATAAGAAGCTGGATTTTTATGTTAAACTTTCTGTTTATTAAATGTTGGAAACTAATTAAAAAAATTAAAAAACACTGTGTGGTAGTTCATTATGAAAGTGAAAAAGGAAAACACATGATCTGTGGACTAAATTAAACACATCTGTGTAAGATCATGCAAGATTGATGCCTGTGTCTAGAACTCCCCCTGAATTCTGCATCTTAGCCACTGCTTCCAGTGCCCTAAACATGTGGTATGCCTCCTCACCTTTGTTTTTGCTGGCCTGCTGGTTTGGAATGCCCTCCTTCCTCCTCACACTCCTCCCACCCCACCCACCCTTCTCCCAAATAAATGCCGAGGAATTTGGAGTTTATCCTAATTTGTCAAGACTCCCCTCCTAAGTCCCATTTCTCGGAAGCATTTTTTGGCATTCCTTCACTCCACTTTAGGGAGAACCAACTCAGTTTCCTTTAACCTCCAACAGGTTCTGTGGAACTTCTTTGTTTTTGTTTTCTATTGGTTCCTATAATGCAATCTCTAGACCTTAAGCAGCAAGGGGACAGTTTCCATGACAGATTTATCCATGCATCCCCAAGACCTAGCACAGGGATTGGTACATAGTAGGCACTTAATAGATATTCGTTGAATGAATAAACTGGATGCGTACTTTCTAAAACTGACACTCACTTGAATTTTTATCAAGAAATGTCAAAATGTTATTTTATAGTTGAAAACTTATTATCTTCCCCAAATCCTCATAATGGATATTACGGTACCAGTGCCTCTTTTGGAAGCCAGTCCCTAAAGATGGCCACCGGTGAACATGCCTCCCAATGGGACACTGTATGACTTCCAGGGATGGGTCAGAAGAGGTCTTACAGCTTCCAGCTGAGTTTTTTGGAGTCTTTTTCAATCTCTTTTTCAATCTCTCGGGCAATGCAGCTGCTCTGCATGTGGCATGAAGAGGCCACATGTAGGCCACTAATGGACTTCTTTTGAGCTTCAAGCCAATAGCTAGCATCAATTGCCAGCATGGGAGTGGAGCATATTGGACACCCAGCCCAACTGAACCCTCCTACTGAAGTCATAGCCAACTTTACACTGTAACTGCATGATGCCCGCAAGTGAGGTCTGCCAGGCTGAGCAACACATTCAACACACAAAACCGTGTGATAAGAATAAAATTTCATTTCAAGCCAATTAAGTGTTGGAGTGGTTTGTTAATACAGCAGTGGATAGCCAGAATAACATAAGCTTGGAATTACTATGTCAAGAATAGTTTAACTTGTCGTGCTACAATTGATCTTGGAGTTCTGTGTAGTTCCTTCACTGAATTATATACTACTGATATATTTATATATTTATCAAAAAATCTGAGCTAAGTTCTCTAACAAGCTCATCTCCTTCAAATTGTCTCACAGGGACTAATGTGATGATGAAAAATTGACAGTATATATTCCATCCTATAGTAGCAAGGGCATTTTTTATTTCATTAGAATGGAATTGTAGAAAATATTTCCTATGGTCCTTTCTATGGAGCAGTCATTCTTTAGCAAAATAATCTATGGCAGGTTTTAGTCAACAACATTTATTTAGTTTCTAGGTGTTGGAGAGCTCTCTTTCCTCATTTTAAAATTAAGGTAATTTACATACGGCGAAATACACCCCTTTTAGTATATGATTCTGCGAGTCGACAAATGTGGGCAGCTGTGAAACCACCATCACACTCAAGCTACAAAACAGTTTGATTTTCCCCCCAAATGTCCTTGTGCCCCTTTGTAGTCAGGTCTCCCCCTTGACCACTGATCTTTTTTTTTTTAAATATTTATTGAGGAGAAATACATATGATGTCATATTAACTATTTTAAAAAGAATAGTTCAGTGACATTTAGTATATTTATAATATTGTGCAGCTACTACCTCTGTCTTGTTTCAAAACATTTCTGTTATTCCAAAGCAAAACCCCTTACAGTTTTCTCTCCCATTCTCTCCTACCCCTTGCCCCTGGCATGTACTACTCTATATTCTCTTTCTGTGGATTTTTCTATTCTGGATATTTACTACAGATGGAATCATATACTATATGACCTTTTGTGTCTGGATTCTTTCACTCATCATAATGTTTTGACTGTTCATGCTGTTCGTAGCACACATCAATACTTCATTCCTTGTTGCGGCTGAATAATTTCCATTGTATGGATACGATCTGGTTTTTTGTCTCTCTAGTTTTGCCTTTGCAAGGATGTCATATAAATGAAATCCTATGATCCGTAGCCTTCCTAGTTCAATGAGATGTTTTGATCTTTGTTTTAGAGAGTGTGGGTGCTATCAAAAGTATCACTTGTTGACTTTTCTCCCAATGGTTCTGTTGAGGCATGATATTTTGGGGCCATAACTTGGATGTACTCTCCTTCTCCATGCTTCATCAGACTAACTCATTTTTACGAGGAGGCCCTGCTGGGAGCATGGGCATTAGTGACATTAGCTACCATTGCTTTAGGGAAGGGTTGTTGGTGTGAAAGTAGAGAACACAAGTTTCTAACCCTTCACTTCAACTTAAAAAACCATTTTACGGGTATAAGTAAGATTTGTGAAGAATACTTAAGGAGTTATGTTTTTTCACCGTGAGCCGCAGAAGTGAAAAAACTATGGGCTGGGCAGGGTCGGGGGAGGGGGTGGTGGGGCAGGGAGGGAGATAGTTAGATGCAGAAGTAAGGGTATTAGATGCTGTTGTGTTCCTGGAGAAGGGAGGGATGTGGCTCCCCACCCCTTCCTTACAGAGCATGGTTGGGGGAGGGGAGCATACCAGGACATTGAGCTATGTAAGGGGATTGAGGACAGAGGGAACTTGTGATTATGTTCAGACTGGGGTCTGGGAAAGAAAGGTCGATGCTGGAGCTTCCCTGCTGCACTGGTGAGATGTCCCCAAAGAAGTGTAGATAAGACCTCGGAATGTGTCAGCACAGAGAAGACCTCAGTGGCCCTCCTGGCTTCCTGGATGAATGATCCATGGGAGAGCAGACACGGCTTCACATGGGGTAGGACTTGGAAGTTAGCCAAGAGGCAGAGCAAGAACAGGTGGGCCTGAAGGGGTCTCTTGGTAGGGAGACCAGCCGTGGTGAGAATATATGTATTGTGTGGCCAGAGAGCGGATGGGAATTTGGCCCCCTCAGCAAATGCTGTCCTGGAGGGTCATCCATCAGAGCCAGGGGCCAACGGGGGCCGAGCATCTCAGCAGAAGCCAGTGTAGGACAGATGATGGCAACAAAGGACGAGATGCTTTCTGCAGATGTCAATGATGCTGTGTGAGCCCCAGGAGCTTGGAAACCACTAAGGGGACAGCAAGGGGAGGAGATACTCCAGAACCGATTTGAAACTTGAAATGGCTTAATGTACTTGAAATTATCTAGGAGTGTAATTTCTGCCAGCCATGGAATGGGAGCTTGAGATCGAGGATGTGCGTGGTAGACTGACTAGTCTCTCTGTGCCCGTCTTTTCCTCTGGCAAAGAGAGAGGCAATCATAGAACCTCCTTCATAGAGTTCGTTCGAGGGTGCGTACAGCATTTAAGATGGTGCCTAGCACACAGCAAACAAAAAATATTAGCTCTCGTTATCTGCAAAATAGATACGTACTTCTATAACACAAGCAAAGAGAGAAGCAGTGATAAGAAAATAAAGACATTGTTTGCAAACCTTACCTGTTGTGGTTCCGTGCTGTTGTACAAGTGAGCCTGGAAGTCAGAGTTCCTGCTCTTTGGGGCATTCTTTTTTTTTTTTTTTAAAGATTTTATTTATTTGAGAGAGAGAGAGAGGGAGAACAAGCTAGGGGGAGAGGAAGAGGAAGAAACAGATATCCTGCTCAGCTGGGAGCCCGATGCGGGGCTCGATCCTAGGACCCTTGGGATCATGACCTGAGCTGAAGGCAGAGGCTTTAACCCACTGAGCCGCCCAGGCGCCCCTCTTTCTTAAAGATTTTATTTATTTATTTGAGACAGTGAGAGTACGAGGGGTGGGGGAGGGGAAGAGAAAGAAGGAGAAACAGGCTCCCTGCTTGGCAGGGAGCCACATGTGGGGCTCTATCCCAGGACCCCAGGGTTCCAGGATCATGACCTGAGCCAAAGGCAGCGCTTAACTAACCGAGTCACCCAGACGCCCCTGGAGATTTTAGTTTAAGGCATCATCAAACTTTCGACAGTCCTTACTGCTGTTGCTAAAGCTGAATTATCCGTCAGTATTGACTGCATGCTATGTGAAGTCGGGTGACGGCAGCAACAAGCTGGGTGGTTGTTTCAGGCGCGACTTTCAGGGTCTTTACATCCGGGCAGTCACTTGGATCTTGCTCTCAAGTTTGTGTCTCCACAAGCTTAACTTCATCAATTTACCCACAGTGTGTAGTCTTCCTAGGACTCTTCCTCTCTGTTTTTCTCTACATAATACACTTAAAAATATTTTCTGTTTAAAAGTTGTATTGGTCCATTTTATAATAGCGTATTATTATTATTATTAGTGTTACTGCTAGGAATCAGTAGCCAAAATATAGTATGTGGTGTAGTTTTCCTTGTGGCTCTCTTGCTCATTCTTACTTTGCCCATCCTAACAACTTCAGGACTATTAAGCATATTAATCCTTTCATCCTTCACAGTTCTATAGTGATGGTTGGTGTCTAAGGACGTCTATTATGATCCTGCCCTATTGGCTTGCAGCCCGTCAACACTGTTGGATTGACTTTCAGACCATTGGCTGCCTTCCCCATTACTGGTGGTCGCCCTTCCCCTGATCATCCTGCTCTTCTGTTCCTCACGATTTCCAGGCAGGCGGGTCCTCTTATTTTGTGTCCATTATGTTGAAGTTCAAAACTTAAGTCCTGTGAAAAGAGCAGTGTGGCCGGTCTGATTTTCCAGCACTAAAACGAAACAATTAACTCATAAAGTCCATTAAAAAAATTTACATTATGTTGGGGAAAGCTTTTTCTTTGATATCAAGTCTTCTCTAGGAAATCACTAGGCCTGAGGGTCCCACAGAACCTGCAATAGAACCTTATTCAATAATTAAGATTGTATCTCATTGATTTGGGATAATAACTTCAAGAGTTCAGGTGCTGCTTCTTCCTGTTTCAATAGGGGGCCGAAGATGGCTTTTTCTTCCCAATACTTATGTTTTTCTGACATTTAAAAATTCACGGGTGACTAAATTGTTACAGTGAAGCACTTGGAAACCCTTTGATTCTGGAGAGTTCTGGGTACAGGAACATCCCCCAGTGTGCATTAATACCAGGCTCCAAGGGAGAAGGATGAGCTGGGTAATAAACCAAACAGTGGGACCCTGGCAGGCTCTTACAGCTCAGACAGAAGCAAAACCAAGGACACAGAAGGAGCCTTCCGAAGGCCACAGCAGGTTGCTCTCTGGAAAAGAGAGTCAGTCGTTTATTTTTAAACAACCTTTCCCAAAAAGGGTTTCTTTCCCCTCCCTAGCCCTATTGAGCTATAATTGTACTTTTCCTTTAAGCTGTTTCTGGACCCCTTACCACTGTGCCATTGACGTGTAGGCTACAAACAGCCCAGCTTCATAAGAAAATGTAAGTGAGAACCAGTGAGGAGAAATTAATGTGCTTTTTTAGTGCTTTTCCTCACGTTGCTTCCCCAATTGCCTTCACTTAGGCAGGAGAGCCAGTGTGAGCAAGGTCCCTCCAGTGGCTTGCTGGGCTGTGGAGTTCAAGGCCACTGGAATGCCTGAGCCGGGAACACACAGTGTTGTGCAGCGGGGCTGATGGGAAGCCCCGAACAGCTTGCTGAATTATTACTTCATTCTCGGCCGAAGCAGCAGGAGGCGAGATGATGAGTGAGGGAAAGAGCCCGTGGACTTCAATGTGGGCTGAGGGAACCAAAACAAACACAGAGAAGACAGGCCAATATTTAAATCTGTTTAAAGGATGGAGCACGCAGGAATGTTTGACTCTATTTTGTCTAGTGAACAGATTTCATTTTTTTAATGGCTGTGTTAGTCAGTGCAAAGCAGAATCGTGGAATGGAATCTGTTTTTCTACCCCCTCCCCTGTGCGGCTTGTGGCTCACAGGGACATTTGCCTGTTTTGGGGGGACCAAAGGTGGTCTGGAAGTCTTAGAGGGAGACCGATTCTGAACTCACATGCTGTGCCCAGATGTCCAGTACATCTCTCCTTCCCAAATAAACCTTGCCTGAGAATATGGGGATGAGAAGACCACGCATAGAGTGACAATAGCATTTCACAAATTGTGTTTTCCTGCTCAGCTCTGGTTGAAAAGCATCAATCTCCCAGACATAAAGCCCTTCCGTATCCCCTCTCCTGCTGTTGCATTGGGTGCTTCTCTGCACATTCTTCTTTGATCCCTCCCTAGGATATTCTTTTTTTTTTATTGCCTCACACCAGAGTTTCATGTTTACATTCATCTTTCCACTTTGTCACCCTCCTGGATGTCCATTGCATTTTCCAACATGTCCATACCACTGTTCAGCTGTGTGATTCCAGTTCTTCCCTCTGGCCTCCTGCCACTGTCACTGGCCAGGAAAGCCAGTCCCTTACCTTGTTGCTTTATTGCTTTATGCAAATTTTTTTTACTGACTTGAAACCAAATATTTTGATGAACAGATCATCATTTAAACACATATTCTATCCTTGCAATTATATAATGAGGAAGAATATTAGAGTGAGAATATATGTGTAGATGTGTACACAGACACACACACACACAGACAGACACACACACACACGCACACATACACACTCCCTCCCTCCTTTTGGTCTATGGTGGGAGAGCGTATTACCCAAAGGGGCAGACAGATGACTCCGTGTTTACATTATAATTGCCCAAGGAAACTGCCGATTTCACTTCTTTTTGAGATTCTTCTCCAGTTTTCAGGAAAGTGTTGGAGGATCTAGCTTGCCGTGGATCGTATGGGCTTGGGGGATGGTAATTTTTTAGTAACAGGATTAATAAAAATACCTTTTTCCCCCGGGCTTAGTTCAGCAGTAAGAGGCAATCTAGGCTCAGAGCTGTAGAGGGCGCGCGTGTCTCAATAATAGCACCTCCGGCCGTCCCAGAAAAAAGGAGCCAGGCAGTGGGGGGAGAGAATATCCTTTTCTTACCAGGTATGCGAAAGGAGATAGGTGCATTTGGGAATAGACACTAAATTGTCTTGTTCTCGTATTGCCTTTTATAATATTTTTCTTGTGAATAAACTCATCTTCTAATTTGTATCCTTTGGTGATGGTTTCGTTAGAAGTGCGCAAGCCCCACCCAGTGAGAATGAACGACTTTAAGATTTTATACCTTGCTTGCTTCACACAAATTCCTCAGAGAGCTTTCTTCTTTGTCAGTGGGGTCTAAAATAGACCTCTCGACATCTAGGTTTTTTTTTTTTAAACTAGAAAAATTTAAATTGTGCTCTGATTCACATACAACATTTTACATAGCATAGACGTCACCATTTTACGGTAGGTTTTAGGATTTTCAGATTATACAATCATCACCACGAGGCAACGTCAGAACCTTTCCATTACTCTATAAAGAAACCCCATGCTATTAGGACGTCACTCCCCAGCCCCATTCCTCCCAGTCCCTGGCGTTCGCTAACCTACCTTCAGTCTCTGTGGTTTGTCTCTTCTGGACATTTCACGCCCACCTCCTTTGAACCATGTAAGTACCCTGTTTGTTTCCTTCCCGGAACACGTGCGTTTGTTTGTTTACTTTCTTATTGTTTATTCTCCTACTCCATGAAAACTTGTAGAGTTTCTAATTCGGTCTGCCTAGCAATGACGCGAGTTCCGCCTCGTAGTGGGGGGGAGTGAATCACTGGGGGTTCTGGGGTTGCTGGGCAGGATGACCTCTAAGAGCTCTTCCGATTTAAAGTTTCCACATTTCTGTGCAACATCTTCCCATTCGTTACATTTCCAGTAATAGCTCTTTGGGCTCCAGGTCTTCCCCAAGGATTTTCTGTTCTTCACTTGCAGCCCTCAGAGTCATAACTGATTTCATCCCATTTAACCAAGTGCTGTGTTGTGCTTCTAGAAAACTCTTCAAGGGCTGGGACCATGCCGTGGCAGTAATAATAGCAACATTCAGGGAAAATGGGCCATGTGCCCCGCAAGGGGATGTGTGTGCTACTTGCATTTTTTTTCACTTGTTTCAATGGTCTTCTTACCACCTGGTGGGATAGGCACTGCTATTATCATCCCATTTTGAAGATGGGAACACTGTGGCTTAGGGGAAAGGGCTATTTTATTCAGCTGTTTTGTGGCAGAGCAGGAATTTGAGTCCTGGCAGTCAGCCTAGGGGGCCACTTCCTTAACCACTTCATTCTCTCTTCAGCTTGGTAGGTTTCAACCATGTGTTTGCTCAAAGTGCTGGTGTAATGTTTGCCTGTAATAGATGAATTAATATTATTGCACAACAATGACATCATAAACAAAGAAATATTTCTTGCCGTTCTTAGCATAAAAGCAGACGAGGAATCTTTGTTTAATGGGATTCTCTGCTGTCCTCTGGGCTAGAGAAGTGACCAGCTAGTGTCCTTTGGCACATCTAGGGGCTGTGTAAGCATCTGTGCACGGATGAAGGGAAGAATTCTTGTGGGTGACAGCAGCTCATGCATCCAGATCTGTTAGCTCATGGAAGAAGGTGTTTTCCTTCAGGAAGTTTGATCCCAAAGAGAAATGATTCTGAACAGGTTAGGTGGTATATTAATCAAGGTTCTCCAGAGAAACAGGGCCAGTAGGAGACACACACACATACTACATAAATGAAAAGATTTATTTTTTTTAAAAATAAAATCTGCAAGGTGGGCTGGGACATTGGTGATGCAGACATGAACCAATGCTGCAGTTCAAGTTTGAAAGCTATCTGTTGAAAAATTCCCTCTTGCTCAGGGGAGGTCAGTCTTTTGGTCTAGTCAGGCCTTCGGCTGATTGGATAAGGCCCACAATGGTTAAGGAGGGAAATTGGCTTTACTCAAAGTCCACCAGTTTAAATGTTAATCTCATCCCAAAACCCCCTCACAGAAAATCCAGAATAACGTGAGCCCAGCTCAAGTGGGCTCATAAAATTAACCATCAAAGCCTGGTACTTGGTGCTTGGGTTCAACCTGCCCAGGGCCTGGGTTGGAATGCAAGGGGGTCATTATTGGAGAATGTTCCACCTTCTATATAGTGAGGGCAGGACAACTACCACCTACTGTCAGGTACAATCAGTTGGTTCTCAAAGGTGGTCTTCGTGGGTAAGGATGTGTCTCAGTCACTTGAGGTTTTCCCAGAGAACAAGCACTTGCTTGAGACCCATCATTGGGTTGGAGGGTCCACGAGCAGACGGTCCTGCACTTTCTAGGTAGGTGGGCCTCAAGGACCTACTGTTCACTCACCCAAAGAAAGCCGACTTGGTGTTGACTTTGTCACCTCTGGATCATATATTTTTTTAATATTTTATTTATTTATTTGATAGACAGCGAGAGAGGGAACACAGCAGGGGGAGTGGGAGAGGGAGAAGCAGGCCTCCCGAGGAGCAGGGAGCCCGATTCGGGGCTCGATCTCAGGACACTGGGATCATGACCTGAGCTGAAGGCAGATGCTTAACGATTGAGCCACCCAGGTGCCCCACATTTTTTTTTAGTTGAAGTATAATTAGCATACAGTGTTATATTAGTTTCAGGCATACAATAAAATGATTCAGCAATTCTATATATGACTTAGTGCTCATCACAGTAAGTGTACTCTTAATTCCCTTATCTATTTCCCCTATCCTCTCACCACGTTTCCTCTGGCAACCACCAGACTGTTCTGTATCTAAGAGTCTGGTTTTTTGTTTGTTTCCTTTTTTCTTTGTTCATTCGTTTTTTTTTCTTAAGTTCTACATATGAGTGAGATCATATGATATTTGTCTTTGTCTGACTTATTTCATTTAACATTATATCCCCTAGGTCCATCCACTGTTGTTGCAAATGGAAAGATTGCATTCTTTTTTATGACTCAATAATATTCCACTGTGTGTGTGTGCTTGTGTGTGTGTGTGTGTGTGTGTATACATCTCTTTGTCTCTGTCTGTCTCTCTCTATCCCTCCCTTTTTTTATATACCACATCTTTATTTGCTTATCTGTCAAATACTTGGTTTTATCTGTCAGATACTTGGTTGCTTCCATATCTTGGCTATTGTAAATAATGCTGCAAGAAACAGGGGTGCGTACATCTTTTCAAATTAGTGTTCTCAGTTTTTCTGGGTAAATACCCAGTAGTGGAATTACTGGATCAAATGGTAATTCTAGTTTTGATTTTTTGAGGAAGTGTCATGCTGTTCTTCACAGTGGCTGCAAAAGCTGCATTCTCACCACTAGTGTATAAGCATTTCTTTTTCTCTGCATCCTCAACAACACTTGCTATTTCTTTTTTTTTTTAAGATTTTATTTATTTATTTGACACAGAGAGAGAGATTACAAGTAGGCAGAGAGGCAGGCAGAAAGAGAGGAGAGAGGAGGAAGCAGGCTCCCTGCTGAGCAGAGAGCATGATGCGGGCCTCGATCCCAGGACCCTGAGATCATGACCTGAGCCGAAGGCAGAGGCTTTAACCCACTGAGCCACCCAGGCGCCCAACACTTGCTATTTCTTGTCTTTTTGATTCCAGTCATTCTGACAGGTATAAGGTGATATCTCATTGTGGTTTTGATTTGTGTTTCCCTGAGTAGTGATGTTGAGTATTTTTTCATGTGTCTGTTGGCCACCTGTATGTCTTCTTTAGAAAAATGTCTCTTCAGGTCCTCTGCCCATTTTTGAGTTAAATTGTTTTTTGTTTTGTTTTTTTGCTTTTTTTTTTTTTTTTTGGTGTTGAGTTGTGTAAGTTTGGATATTAACCCCTTATTGGATATATCAATTGCAAATATCTTCTCCCATTTAGTAGGTTGCCTTCTTGTTTTACATGGTTTCCTTCATCATCAAAGCTTTTTATTTTAGTGTAGTCCCAGTAGTTTAATTTTGCTTTGTTTCCCTTGCCTCAGGAGACATACCTAGGAAAAAAGTTTCTACAGCTGATGTTAAAGGAATTACTGCTTATGTTTTCTTCTAGGAGTTTTATGGTTTCATGTCTCACATTTAGGTCTTTAATCCATTTTGAATTTGTTTTTGTGTATGGTGTGATAAAATGGCCCAGTTTCATTCTTTTGCATGTAGCTGTCCAGTTTTCCCAGCACCATTTATCGAAGAGACTGTCTTGTCCCCATTGTATACTCTTGCCTCCTTTGTCATATATTAATTGACCATATGAGCATGGGTTTATTTCTGGATTCTCTCTTCTTTTTTTTTAAAGATTTATTTATTTATTTATTTGACAGAGAGATCACAAGTAGGCAGAGAGGCAGGCAGAGGCAAAGGGGGAAGCAGGCTCCCTGCTGAGCAGAGAGCCCCATTTGGGGCTCGATCCCAGGACCCTGAGATCACGACCTGAGCTGAAGGCAGAGGCCCAACCCACTGAACCATCCAGGTGCCCCTGGATTCTCTCTTCTCTTTCACTGGTCTATGTGACCTGTGGATTCATTCATTCATTCATTCATTCATTCATTCATTCATTCAACAAACATTTTTTTTTAAGTTTTTATTTATTTTTTTGACACAGAGAGAGAGAGAGAGATCACAAGCAGGCAGAGAGGCAGGCAGAGAGAGANACAAACATTTTTTTTAAATTTTTTATTTATTTTTTTGACACACAGAGAGAGAGAGAGAGATCACAAGCAGGCAGAGAGGCAGGCAGAGAGAGAGGAGGAAGCAGGCTCCCTGCTGAGCAGAAAGCCCGATGCGGGGCTCGATCCCAGGACCCTGAGATCATGACCTGAGCCGAAGGCAGAGGCTTTAACCCACTGAGCCACCCCAGGCACCCTCAACAGACATTTGTTGAGTGTCTGTAATGTGCCAGGTTCTTTCTAAGTACTGAGGATACAGTGGTGAACAAACATAGACAAAAATCACTGTTCTCAAGAAATTTCCATTCTGGGAAGTGACAAGAGATAGGTATTTAAAGAAAATAGGTAAAAAATAGCAGATGGCAGTAAGTGCCATAGAGAAAAATAAAGGTGAGCAGGGAAACAGGGAATGATATGATTGGTGGTGGGCGGGATGCTGGTGGTTTGCATTATGTAGTAGAGTAGGAAAGGAAGGCCTCACTAGAAGAAAAAGTGTTTTTTGGGTAAGGATATAGATTATATATATACATCATATCATATAGATAACAGGAATAAGAGAAGGCTCTGAGGAAGGAGTGTGCCTGGGATGAAGCAAGAGAGGGAGAGTGATGGGAGGTACAGCTAGAGAAGTAACAGTAGGCCAGAGGATCGGGGGCCTTGAGGACCACTGTGAGGGCAGCAGCTTCTGAGAGAGCCAGAAGCCACTAGAGGAGTGACATGATCTGGCTCCTCTTTTGAGAACTATGGGGTGTGTGTGTGCATGGGGGTGGGGGGAGTGTCTTAGTGCATTTGGGCTACTAGAACAAAGTACCATAGACCAGGTGGCTGGAGACAACAGTCATTTCTCAGAGCTGAGGAGGCTGGGAAGTTCAAGATCAAGGTGCTGGCAGATTTGCTGTCTGGTGAGGAGTGCTTTCTGGTTCATAGAGGGCTGCCTTCTCGCTGTGTTTTCACATGGTAGAAGGGATGAGGGAGCTCTCTGGGGTCTCTTTTGTAAAGGCACTAATCCTTTGCTGAGGGCTCTGCTTTCATGACCTAATTGCCTTCCAAGGGCCCCACCCCCTAATACCATCCCCTTGGGGGTTAGCATGCCACCATATGACTTTGGAGGGACACAAACATTCAGATCATAGCAGGGAGTGTGAGGCAGATGCACAGAGGCCTGGCCAGAATTCAGGGGAGAGACGGTGGTGCTGTGGACCAGATGGCCCTGAGAAGGGGCTGGGTTCTAGATGTGTTTTGAAGGCCAGGCCAACAGAATTTGCTGCACATAGCGAGGCCTCTGTGAAGCGTGTGGGGGCTGGAGAGTGCTGGGAGAGAGGTTTAACATTTACATTCCCACTCAGCCCTCTTTTGCACATTTACACTCAAGGTAGGAAGAAGATGGCCTTGAGATTTTTAGGATTCTTGTCCTCAGCGAGAGAGTGTCTGAGGACTGCCTTTGGGGCTGTTTCAGGATGTATGACCAGTTTGGTCTTAATGGGCGAGAGACCCCTTCTGTGGCCAGTCTCCGTGGCTGAAAGTGGATTGTCTGACTGCCCATCTTCCTGGTCCTTCTGTGTGGTGGACATCCATGATCCAGTGGCCATTCAAAGGAAGTGACCTCATAAGCCTGCCTTTCACACCACACAGGATGGGTCCTTGTGCGACATTCAGCCGTCTTTCTGGTTTACACCAAATTCAACAACTTGTGGCCTGCAGATCCTCAGTATAAATAGCTGGAAAAGGCTGACCTTGACAACCTCATTTCTCATTCCTTTCTTGTTACAGGTAATAGAGCTGAAAATGTGGTTTTAATTATAGCACTAATGAAAACTGAAAATCCAGACAGACACTTGACGAACTCTGCTGTGCTTTATATTACATTTGTGCTAACTACAAAGTGCCCAGCTGGGTGTAACATTATCCCCCTTTCCTCGAGCATCCGCCTGACTGAAGCTGTATAATTGATGTGTACTTTGGCAGGAGGTCAGCTTAAAGGTTTTTTTTTTTAAGATTTTTTTTTTTAAACATCTTTAACGGTATTTGGGGAAAAGAATACGTTTATTACCTAGGCTGGGAGAACACTTCTCTGTCTTGCCCGACCCTCCCCAGCCCCATTCCAAACTTCTTCTAGAGCATTCCACACATTATCTTCAGGGAATTATAGGGCCAGAAGTGACCTTAGAGACTTACTTTAACTTGGGGATCCCTGTACCTTTGTCTTTGGCCACTGATGTCGCCAGGGCAAAGCAATGCCTTACCACACAAATCTGTTTAGCTCTCTCATCTTTTCTGTCAGAAGGGCATGTTCAGTGTCTATGAAAGGGAGAGTGATGGTGGCCATATCCCCTTCCGCGTGGGCCCATCTGTCCTTACCTTCTAGCCCATGGCTGTCACGTGGCCTCTAAGGGAGTTCCTCAGAGGTAGGGTTTTGAAATAAAATACAGGACACCCAATTAAATTTGAATGTCAGCTAAATAGCAAATAATTAAAAATTAAAAAGTATTTTAAAACCCTCTTAATTTTTGATTATTCATTATTTATCCAAAATTCAAATATTAGCTGGGTTTTCAAATAGTCTTATTTGTTGAATCTGGCAACCAACCCTACTTCCAGAATTTCTGAGACTGGGTAAGGTTTCTGCAAGAACTCCTAAAGAACCCTCACCTATGACTTAAAGCAAATGTAAATCTTCCATTGGAGACTATGTGATGTTAACTCTGTTCTAGCTCATCAGAGACTCCTATTCACATTCCACCTGAATTGAGAAATCACTCTCTCATCCTGCTCCTTAGGTCACACAGAATGCCATGGTTCTAGAATGATTGGAATTCATGGTCTGTCTTGCTTCAAACACAAAGAAGGTTCTGCAGAGACCCACTGATGGTAAAGGTGCCTTTAGTGACTTGGTTGGTGACCCTAGTCAAGCTACATAATACTTTTCCTGTTTAATTTATAATCTTTCTGTTTTTGTTTGAAGTCTTAAATAAGTAATCTATTTATATTACATATACTGATTTCAACAAAATATAAAAGGTATGTAGTAAGAAGTCTCCCTTTCAGTTCCATTGTCCAGCCATCCAGTGCCCTACCCCAGAGGCAGAAACTACTATTAATTTCTTATTTCTTCTTCTAGACATATTTATATATATCTATGCAAATAAGCACGTTTTCCCTCCTTGTCATTTCTATATAATTGTTAGCATACTGTACCCACTATACTTATTATACTAAAAGCATCTTTTTTTTCCTTTCCTAGCTCTCGGAGATCTAGTCCTATCATGATATAAAGAACTTTCTGATTCATTTTTTATGACTACATAATAGTACATTGTGTAGATGTAATATTTAATAAGCCTTTTTTGATGGATATTTACATGGGTTCCAAATGTTTGCTGTGACAAACAACAATGTGGGACATGCATCATTTTGCATGTATGTGATTATATCTTTAGCTAAATTTCTAGATGTGGGGGCATTGGACCAAAGAGTACATGCATTTGTAAGTTGCCAAATTGCTCTTTTCGTTTCCCATTGCTGCTGTAACAAATTACCACAAATGTGGTGGCTTAAAGCAACACAAAATTATTATCTTGCAGTTTGGGAGGTCAAAATTCTCAAGATCAAGGTGCTGGAGGGCTGTGTCCCTTCTGGAGGCACCATGGCAGTATCCAGGTCTTCGTCTTTTCTGGCTTCTGAAGGCTGCCTGCATTCCTCTGCTTGCAGCTCCCCACCTCCGTCTTTAAGGCCAGAAGTGTAGCATCTTCAACTCTCTTTTTCTCTGACCCTTGCTCTTCCATCATCACATCTTCTCTGACTCACCCTCCTGCCTCTCTTTTGTAAGGGTTCTTGTGATTATATTGGGCCCGCCTGGATAATTCAGGATTATCTCCCACTTCAAGATCCATAATGTTAATCACATGGACAAAGTCCCTTTTGCCATGTAAGGTGATATAGTCACAGGTTCTGGGTTAGCATGTGGACATCTCTGTGGGGTCATTACTCAAACTACTATACTTACAGAATTTGTACCAGTTTCAACTTCCACCACAGCCTTACTTACAAGTGCATTCCAATATTTTGAAACTTGATCAGTCTGGTAGGTTAAATACCAGGTGTCTCTCTGTTACATTTTAAGTTGCCTTCTTTTCTTATGAGTGGGTGGATGGGGGAGAAAGGTACCTAGGAGCCCTGTCTTCTTTTCTTTTTGAACTGTCCAGATCGTGACTTATTTTTCTATCAGGTTGTCAGTTGGGAAATGATTATGTATGTTAGAGTAAATGATGTTTCTGAGAAAAAGATTGCTAATTCTTTCTTACCAGTTTGTCATTAGTATTTCAACATTGCTTATGAAAGCTTTTTGCCATGCAAATCTGTTATTTTTATGTAGTTAAATTGATCAAATTTACTTACAGGCTTTGTGTCCTGATTACAGAGGTCTTCCCCACTTCAAGACAATGAAAGAAACATAATTTCTTTTTTAAATTTAAATAAGTAAAAAACAACACAGGAACCACATGGTCTTTGTTGAAAAAGTCGAAAACAAAGATCAACAAGAGGAAAAATAGAAGCCATGTAAAATGTGCATTCTGTTGTTTATTCTTCATAAGAGTGGTCCGCAGATTACAATATGTTTGTAGGTAGGGTGAGGGTAGCGGGTGCTGGGCCTGGTTTGTGTGGGTTTGTGAGAGTGGTGGAGCTTATTGTGAACATCTCTCTCCAATACCATGTTTAGTAACATCAAGTTGGTAGCTCTAAGATTACGTTGAGAGTATTTATACCGTGGAAATTGACAACTACATTTGCCAGAAATCAGAACTTTCCCCCCGGAGAACAGGTTGTTAAACATTTACCAGCATACCACTAGAGGACTTGTCTAAAAAGCCTTTAAAAACATCTGAGAAATGATTTTACTTAAATTTTTATATTTGGGAGTAGCTGGTGTGAGGGAGGGCTCATAGGAAGCGTGTGGGGTAGCTTTAGATTGGTGGTGCCTCTGTACACAGACACACATACACACACACTAAAACCCGTTGTATATTCAACTGGTGACCTGCTTTTTGGTCTCCTTAATGGCACATTATTACCATCTTTCCATCTCAGTAGACATTTATCCAAATCACTTTTTTAATGGTTGCATAGTATGCCACAGAATGATTTACTGCCTTTGACTGATCCCCAATTCTGAGACATTTAGGAAACTTCTGTTGGTCTTGGTTGTTCCCTCCAGTTGGTATGATAGGAGGCTGCTCAGCTCTCAGGGATGTTGCGTTTATCAGCGAGAAAACTTTTGAGAAGTGCTTTCAGATATATGATGCCTTTACAGTGTTGGAATCACTCTTCTAATTACCCCCAACCAGACAGGCCTTTTGGGAAATGCCCTGCTTTCTTTTGGTGTAATTGCTCCGACTCCCTAGAAACATAAATTCTGGAGATGTTTACATGGCAACAGCAGCTCAGGAAGAAAGAATGCTGGCACTAGAGATGTGGATTCCCAGAGACAGAAGCTGGGCCATGAGGCAGACAGGGAAGGTGACAATTAAGACATAGATAAAAATAAAGAGGATAAATCTCATCAGTTCACGGAGAGATTTCAGACAGGCCAGCCGGAATGGAGGATTCAGAATGTAGGATAATTAGAGAAGGTATTTTTGGGCTGAGACAAAGTAAAAATGGTGTTTCCTAGTTAGCATAGGCTTTTAAAAAGTGCAACACAACATTTATTTCTCAAGGATAAGAATATCAATACCACGTTAGGGGTTTTGGAGAACTTACGAGAAATGTAAGAAATAAATGGGTGGACTGGTTTTAATCAGGGAAAAACTGGAATTTTCAGAAGTTCATAAGCAGCTTTGAACAACCACTTTGCAAAACATTGGTTTGATTTTGCTATGTTTGGAGTCATTGACTACTGAGTACGCTTTTGATAATGGGATACAGGATTGCCACACTCAAGTCAGTCCAGAGTTCTCCTGTGACGTTATTTGAACAACGTAATTGCTTTGAGTGGGATTCCCATCCACAAAAGGGAGGTAGGTGCTTTGAATTTTTTCAACAAGTACTAAGAAAGAATATTACTAATAGTGGAATTTTAATTAGTGCCTACATCAAGGCTTTGAAAATAGTCTTTTGGTGTTTCCTTGAGCCTAACGGCACACAGGTACTACCTAGGCAAAATAGTATATACACTCTGTGGTTTTTTATTTTTAAAACCTATTGTTGCCACTGGAAGGCAGTGTTGGCTAGTCACTGTGTTCAGCCGAGCCATTGGGCGGATCCGAAGACTTGGGCTGAATTTGCAAGGAATACAAACGAGTCCAAAGAAGTGCTTTTCTCTCCGCCTCTTTTCTGAATCTGGCCAAGATCTCAGGCTGCCCATAGACATACCATCCGTGTTGGATGTTTCCTGGTATCGATATGCTGACACTGATTATGTGAAGTCAGCCTGTATGAATTAAAGGGATGAGACTTGATTCCCTTTGGTCTCTGCTTTTCTCAAATGTACCATGGGACCACCAGCTCTTGAAATATCACAGCTTCACCAAAAGAAAAAAACAGATGGTGAAATTTCCATACATTCAGATAAAAGCAACCTTAATCAATGATTTATATAGGTAATCTTTCAGAAATCTTGCTTTGACTATTCACTTTCGTTAGACCAAATGATTTCATGATTATCCGAGGTAATTTTTTTTTCCCTGTCACGTAATATACCTGGTAAAATTCTAGGTCACCCACGAGTTCTCAAAAGAAATTGGTTTAACAATTAAATAGTTTTTCTGTATTTTTTTTCCTTCTTATCAACAAATATGCAGGTAAGGTTTTGATGTAGAAGCACTCTTTAGGATTTAAGGTCGAGAATATTCTGTTGACTTTTTAATTGTAAACATACCCTCTTTAGACTATTCATAATGATCCCTTATCTTTGTACGGGGCTTTGAAAATGTAAAGCCCTTATATATGTTTTCTCCCTGAATTCTCCGCACAGTCTGGTAAGCTCAGTAAAGGAGGAATCATGATTTCTATTTTGATGTTCAGGAAATAAGTTCAGGTTGAGTCATGCTCTCAGAGCCACTTACGTACCTTCTGGTTCTAAATTGTGCTTTTGCCTTCCGCATACATACTGCATGTAAACAAAGGCCCCTTCATCTTCTAGGCCATGATAGTAAGACTGGAATTGGAGACTTTTATCCACGGGATTTTTTGGTCCTATCTTTCCTCCCTTGGTTCATAGAGAAACATACCTCTTTTTGGTTATGTCAGTAAATGGTCAGCACAGAGTGATTTTTCATGGACTTAGGGTGAATGGGGCCTCTATACATTAAAAGCGTATCTGCTTCTTAGGAGCCTTTATTCTAAAGAGTGTTTCTGTAGAAACGTTTTTTACTTGAAAGACTATGGATCACTTTTCAAAAGCGGAATTGTCTTATCTGAAATACATTCCTACCTGTGCTGAAAGACACAGGTATAATCAATGCCTTGATCATACGGACAATCTTTATCATAAGTGCCTAGATCCCAAGGAGCCTGAGGGGATGAGAGAGAGGGACAGAGAGAGAGGAGTGCTTTGCTCATGTCTGCATGTGGAGGGGAGCTTGGCCCCCTGGTGGACCAGGCGCAAAGGAAGATTTCAGCAAACTGCCTCCCAATCCTCTCTAATCCTTCCCATGATTTCAGGATCAGATAATTAACATATTTCTAGATATGGGCCACTTTAGATCAATTGATGCCTTTCTGTTCTGCAATATCTTACATTTAGTGTCATTTTGAAAATTGAAAGCTAGAATGTACTAGGCAGTAAATTAGTTAATGAGGATTCTTTTATTATAGTGGCTGTCAAAATGGATTGAAAATTAAATTCGCTTTCCTCACTGCCCTCCAGCAAGTTTCGTCAATGAGGAATAGTCCCTCAGAGACTGCTTAGAAAAATCCAGGTCAGACTTATCAGTGGTATACAGACACAGGCTATAAGTACCGTAGGGTAGGGTCCTTATATCTTTGAGTAATCCAGCTCCGTGCAAGGTGTGTTTTTGAGGAGACTAGAGAGATCATAACTGGCGCTCTTGCCTTTTATGTTAATGTTGTGCATGGTAGTGGAGTTTCTCACATTGTGCCCATACCATTTAATAATATATCACAAATATATAACTTATAATTTACATTTAAAATTTTTAAAATTTTTGAATGTTTTTACTGTGGTGATTGTTGATTCACATGCAGTCGAAAGAAATAACAGAGACATCCAGTGTACCCTTAGCCCAGTTTCCCCTAGGGCTAAGATTTTGTATATTTCACAGCTAGGATATTGACATTGATACAATCCTCTGATCTTGTTCAGATTTCTGAGTTTTACTTGTACAAGTGTGTGTGTGTGTGTGTGTGTGTGTACACAATTTAGTTCCGTACAGTTTTGTCACTTATGTATTACTCATATAACCACCAACACAGTCAAGACATTGGATCATTCCATCACCACCAGGATCCCTCACCTTACTCTTTTATATGCACCCTCTGCCCCAATTCCCTAGCCCCTGGCAACTGCTAATCTGTTCTCCATTTCTAAAATTCTATCATTTCAAAAATGCTACATACATGGCATCATACAGTGTGTAAACTTTTATAGCTGCCTTTTTTTTTTTCCCCACTCAGTGTAATTCCATGGAGATTCATCCAAGTTGTTTGTAGCCATAGTTGCTTCCTTTCTATTGCCAGTCTTACTCTATGCCGTTGAAGAACCACAATTTAACTGTTCACTTGTTGAAGGACATCTGTGTTGTGTCCAGTTTTGGATTATTATGAATAAAGCATCTTTGAACATTTGCATATGGATTTGTGTGAGCATTAGTTTTCATATCTCTGGAATAAATGCTCAACATATATAATATTTTGAAGAGTAACAGGAGTAGTAGAATTTTTGTGCTGCCTTCTAGGGAGTATACTCTTCTAAAAGATGATCCATTTCAGCTTGTATAGTGATTCCAGACTTATAAACAGGTCTTGTAGCTCATGTGTATTATTTTCATCTTGTCCTAAGTGGGATAGTTTTTATGCGTGAAAGTAGTTTGAATTTCATTCATTATGTGGCTATTTCATGGGGAAATGAGGTCTAAGTACTTTAAAAAAAAAGAATGTATAGGCAGAGTTATCACTTCCTGCTTTGCCTTCCCACTTCCAAACTCTCCAGTCATTTAAGTATCTCTTTGTTGTCATGTAATCATGTGTTGGCACACCAGACTCCCCATCCTGGTGGTCTCTCAATTAATCATTTCAATTTTCATCATTTCAGTAACAGATTTTCTCAGGGTAGATATTTAATGACTATTTCTAAAAGAATGCATTTCTTTTTCACATAGGATAGTTTATAAGTCATCATCATATGTTTAAGTGTCATACAGGTAATTAAAATGTACCCTAATATCTTCCAATTATGCTATTATGATCTTATACAGAGAAAAAAACCTCCTGATTATGATCATGCTTTGGAGAAAATTGGAGAGTGGTTTAATGTTTGTTAGGATAGAAGGAATTTATTAAGGACCAAAGTGATATCATCCAGTATTTCACATGAAAGAAAATAGATTAAGAATTCAACTCTTCTCTGGGTAATGTCAAAAAATGACATAATTCAACATTAAGCCCAGATCTGAATTTTGTAGTGGGATTAGTGCATGTGTGAAATTTAAGAATACTCTACATTTTGACAGTTGGAAGATGTTTAATGTTATTTTAATTCAGGTTTCCATGAGGCATGATTTCAGCAACACTCCTTGGCGACTCTAGCCATCATGGCAAAAAGAGTATTGGAAGTCTAGGATAATTTTATTTTATCATCACTGGTTTGAGTTTGATACTTTCTTTTAAATCTCATGATGAATATTGCATTTCTGGTATTAACACCATAGCCTTTGAGTATTACATTGCTTTGGTCCTCACTCAAGATGGTAAGACCCAATGGTCCTGGAGCCCAGAGTTTAGACTTATTTATACAAATAAATTTAACATTGAAATATCTACATCATAAGAGAAATATTAACACAGGCCAGTGAAAGGTACAAATAATTATTCAGTTATTTTAAAACAATAAATGTGAACTTCTCTTGTAACGCTTATGGGGATTTCTAAAGGCAACGATAGTTAATAATTGGCTAATGACCCCTCCTTTTTGCTAGTTCTGCTGGGCATATGTATTTATATGTAAAGCTACCAAACGATGGAACAATTAAAAAAAATAAGGCTTCAAATTATATAAAAATTTAATTATCTGAAGTAGTCAATATATTCCTGTGTGATCTGATATGAATGTTGTCCTTTTATTTTAAATTTGGCATATTTTATGTCAAGGAGATTATAGTTATCCTCCTTATGTGAAGATGAGAGAGGAATTTTAAACTCTTCCAGTCTTGACATCTTTATTATTTTATTTTGGAGAGTTTACAGTAGCAGGCTAATATGTGATATTGTTTTAGAAGCAGCAGCAATTTATAGTTTGGTTGAAGCAAGTTCTTGTAATAATGACAGGCACAGTTCAGCACTAATCCATAGGGATCTATGCAACATGGCAAACAATACACTTTCCAAGACGTGTTTGAATTATGAATCCAGTGGTGGGCGGTCTCTAAGTTCTGTGCAGAATAGCTTTGGTGTGAGTTGATGGAGCATTTTGTACCTGGGATTCAGAACTTTTATGAAGGCCAATACCCTGAAACTCATTCAAGCAATAAATTCACTTGTCTTTGAGTTTACAAGGCAATAAACAGTGAAGGCCTTTGACCTTAACATTTACTGAATACATTTGCAGCAGTTGTGTTTATTGACAACTATTTATAGGGAGGCATTGGGTACTGAACTTGTTAAGGGGGGGAAGAGCAATTTTGTACGTCTTTTTTAAAAAAATAAAAATGATGAATTTAATATTTGGCTATTAGACAGATTTTCAGTTTTGGAGTTGAGATTTGATTCTAACTGCATACAAATCATGCTTCAGTAATTTCTTTCCTTATAATAAAACTTCTTCCTCAAAGAAGACTCACAGGGGAGAGGACTAACACTGGAGTTAGTGTTTGGCCATTCCATTCATTGGGTATTCCACACTTTGAAAGGAAGACAGAAGAAAATGTTAAAGATATTTTAAGGTGTTTTTCCCCTCATAGATTCGTTGTATGTCATGGAGTAAGTAACTTCTGTTCTGTATAAACCAACAGCTCTATGGAATAATTATACTGTGGCTCAACAAGGATGTTGGGGAATTTACTAATCCCAAGTATATTATGCATTTTGAGTTTCATGAGTTACCAACATGAAAGTAAGGAGTCCTTATTACTAAAATAATGACTATGTCACAGAAAGGGCAGGCTGCAGTTCCTCTATGTTCCTGAAAGTTCAGAGTGGTTTACCATTGCTCCACATTGCAGGTGGGGAACTTGGGTGCAAGGCAGTCAAGAGTTTTGCTTCAGTTAGAGGTTGAGGCCATGGCGATGGCTGAATCAGAAAAGATGCAGCAAGCCCCTGAGCTTTGGGGCAAGAAACAACTGTAACGGGAAGGTCACTTTTATGCAAGGAGAGTCGTCGGAGTCAAGTTTTTGCTGTAGACTCAGACCCCAGTTACTTCTTACCCCGAGGAAGCATGAGTCTATAATGGCCCCAGGAATCAGGGAACCCCTTCTGATCATGCTGTTGTTTGAAACAATATGCTTGAAACAGGGAGAAATCCCTTGCTGGTTTTGGTGGGGCTCATGCCTTGGAGAACAAGATGTGCTGATCATTATCTTAACATCTGGTGATGGTGGGAGTACTTGAGGGGGCAGTTAACAGAATCCATTCCTTCTAGATTCCACGGTAACACTGACACCACACTTGTAGAAGAATTCTGCAATAACAGCATTTGGCAGCCTTGCAGTGAGCTTAAAAAAAATCTCAGTTCAAAAATTCTTCGCAAGCTTTCTTCTCACTGAAGGAGCAAACTGCAAAGTAAACAAAAGAAGTATGTGTTCTTTGGGTCATGTTGTTACTTTTTATTAGACACTGTATCTGTGGACCCACTCCACTGAGGCCAAGCTGTATTTTTGCCCACTGGCTTAAATGTGGGCTTGCTTATGTGTTTGTTTCAACAGGTTGTGAAAGAAAAATGTGTTTCATCTACTTGTTGAGGGGAGTGGGGTAGGATTTGTTTGGGTTGGTTTAGTTAGGTAAATCTGGTGTTCTGGTGTCAGGGGTTAATGGTTCTAGTTAGCTCTGCCTAGAGAAAAAGACATGTTTCAATCGCACAGGCTGCCCTCTTACAAATGTGGTCATTGTTCTGGGGAGGGAGGAACAGTGTGAGTGACTTGGAACAGTTCATTCATTAAGACTGGAAAGGTGATTCCCAGAGCAGATGCTACTGTTCCAATTCGGTTGGTGGGGTTAAGGACCAATAATGGAATCACTTGTTACTTCATAGAACACAGAGTTTTTCATTATCCTTTTCATAATGATCCCATATCTGGTAAGTGTTTAATTATATCAACCCCATAGTCCTACTCAGAATAACATCTCAATGTGGACATGTCCCACTGAAATTAATTTCATCTCAATTTAATTGTTTTGGTGGTATGACTGTGGCCTATAATTGAAGACAACGCTCCATGCTAAGTCACAGTGCCGGGCAGTAATGTTAGTTGGGCAAAGCAAGTATCTGCTTTCCAAGGTTATCATGTGTAATTCCTTTTTCCAGTTCAAGAACATATCTTGTTTTAAACAACTTTTTGAAAGCCAGCCAAAGAAAAGGTTGGCTCCGATATGCCCTTACCAGCCCTGTTTATGGGATAGAGTGTTCCACTTTTTGGAGGAAGATGATAAAGCAAAGCTGGCTTTGGGGTGTGTGTGTAGGAATATGGGTTCATGTATTTAAATTCCATGTGTAAGAGTAAAGCCCAAGGGGAAAGAATAAGAGGATTGTGGATTACTGTCTCATGTTCAGTTACAGGTACCGAGGTTTTCTAATATTTATCAGTGAGAAGTGTACGGTAGTAAGAGCCATCTAACACAAGACTAAGCAGCATTACTTTTGATGAATCGAAGTCTCGGTGAGAGCCCGAAAAATGGCATGAAGAAGATTTGGAGGACTTCTGGTTTTTTTTTTTTCCTGTTCACTCTTAATCAAATATACAGGCAAACAATAAAATTTTCTTTGAAAGCCAGTTTCTCAAGGGAGGCAGAATTGTTTTTATGATTCAGCCAATCCCCTATTAACTTCAGGGCACTCACCTTGAAAAACGGGAAGCTGAACTCCCTGAAAAAACCAGGAACTCCCTGAAACAACTAGAAACTTCCCAGAAAGCGGTGCACTCAGCCTCGTGTTGGAAACAAACAGAAAACAAATCCGAAGCCTGCGGAAACCTGTTTGTTAAGCAGCGAGGGGAAATGCCCTCAGCCAGACAGTCTAAACACAGGAATGCTGGGCGGAAGATCCGATCCACAATCGGAAGGGGAGAAGAGGCTGATAAGGCTGCAAAGAAAGCAGCGTCAGTCACCAAAATTGGTTTCAGAGGTAAAGTGAGGAGGGCCAGGATGTTTGTGATCCGATCGCATTATGCCGCTAAATCCTGGCACACACCGCCGGAGCTGTGACTAAGAGGCACCATTTCAGCTACCCAGCCTGTGCGACTCTGGAGTCCAGCCAGTTGGGCCGAGGTGTGAAATGAGATACAGCTCACTGACTGTGGAGGAGTCTTCCTCCTGGGTTCTGTCGACAATGCCAACCTGTTCGAGGTATAACTACGGTTACGGATGATCCACGTCTTGAGCTCAAGACTCAAGACACGTGAGGCTCATTTCTGTGTATGCACGGGGAGATCATTTTTGTGCAATGGGGACTTTCTATGGCATTGCTTACCCTTTTGTCAATGGCAGGCGTACTTCAGTTAGCTTCCAGATGAGGCATTTTCATGCTTCTCTTTCTCCTTTTGGTTTCTTGGAAGTGTCCTCTTTCTGGGGTAGATGGCATCTCTGAAAATTTCCTGTGCATTTATGAGTTGCTAGAATTTCGGTGTATGGCCTCATAATGAGGAGAGGTGAAAATTGGAGTGTCCCCAGATGTGCCTGAGGCGTCGTGTGAACAAGCCTTGTCACCCTGCACAGCTGAATGTTGGGGACTCGCTTCATCACGTCTGATTCTGCCTGCTGAGGGCACAGAAGCGAAAAACCACCTGCTGGGGATTCAGCCGAAGCTAAAATGTATTTCAAGGTGTTCCGAAGCTTGTTTTCGGACACTCTAAGCATAGTATTGCCGATGGGGAGGTGTTCAGGTGTCCACATGTGGAAGCCGAACATTGCTGCTGAGTGGGAATTGTCAGTAAGTGGAAATCAGTGGCAGAATACCTTAGCCTTTCTTCTTGTTCAACATTAATCTCAGGACTACGTTTATAGGCTGATTCCAGATGTGGTTGACTCTGAGGTTGAGTTTTCGGAGGTGACAGGTGGTGTGTTTACTTCAGCATAAAGAAGGTCAAATGGTATTATAGATCTCAGGGCAAATGTCTGCCTATCCCACGGGAGTGGCTGACGGATCATTTGGCTGCAATCTGGCCCAGAAGCTGGAGGCGAGTGCTCTCTCCTGGGAGGAGCAAGGAGATGTTGTTCTCAGTGGCCTCGATAGAGGTCGCAGCTTGAAAGGAAAGTACTAAGGAAGGGAAGTGAAATATGAGCTCTTCACTTGGTGTCCCCCGGGGTCATTCCTCTCCGTGCCCCACTCTAAGCTGCTGGCTGGCTCTTGGTGGTGTTATCCCCGCAGCCATGGTATTTGGTGAGCTCTGTTTTTAGGAACACTTAATTGGTTTGACCTGCCCCACTGCTTCTTACACGAAGGGGAGCAGAAGGGGAGCATTCCAGGAATAGAGCTTGATCTCAAGCGCACAAACTGCCTCTCAAACTTGAGAAATGTACAGACCTCTTTTAAAGGGACAACACTGTCTTCGTGCATTCCTAGTGTTGACTCACATCCTTTTTTTATTGCACTCTACAGACGCATCAAGTTGGACATATATTCCTGATGCTTACTGAACAAATACCGTTCAAAATAACAACATCAATCAAATAGAGTGGATGCTGTCATTTTGCTCAATCCAAATCCCTGACTCATGGTAGAAGAAAAAACTTGAGATCCAGTGCTGTGTTTAATTTGTATTTTTAACTTCCAGGATGCTAGTTCTGAGATTTTCGATACGTGCAAGTGAATCGTAGGAAAAAGATTAGTGACGTCAAGGCATTGTTTGTGAGTTTAGGAAAGTCAGACCTCGTGTTAATCTAAGATTGGCTGAAAATAAATTTTTCGAGTGCCAGTTTGAATAGGGCATTAGTTAATTGTGCGAAGGTATCTTCTACAATAGAAAGTGAGATTAGCATCACAGTGCATTGAAATCTGCATCAGATGGGTGTCTGGTTCAAAGATTGTTGGAATTGGGACTGGCAATATTCTTTTTGGGTTATTTGCTAATATACGCAGGTAACAAACTGATACAGATAATTATATACGGAGACGGGCCACCCAATGCATTAGCGCACATTATAAATGGAATACAGACTGTTAGGACAATGGTTCTTTTGAGCACTGTAGGCCTGTATTACTATGTGCCTTGTGATGAGTCAGGTTCCCCTCGGTGGTTTTATATGTGAAGTACTAGGAGGCTGTCCCATGTGGGTCACATACTGTGGAGAGGCAGACGCAGGCTTGGTCATCCCAGAGAAGGATTCACTTGTGAGTCACCAGCGAGATGATTCTGAGTTTGCTTATGTTACCTATTTGAGATTATTATCATGTGAAAAAAATAAAAATAACTTAAAAATTCTAATATATAATAATCAAAAGATGGCAACAGCTCACATGTCCAAGAGATGAATGGATAGACAAAATGTAGTTTCACATACAACGGAGTATTATTCAGCCTTTAAAAAGAAGGAAATTCAGGGGCACCCTGGTGGCTCAGTCATTAAGTGTCTGCCTTCAGCCTGGGTCATGATCCTGGGGTCCTGGGATCGAGCCCGCATTGGGCTCCCTGCTCAGCGGAGAGCCTGCTTCTCCATTTCCCTCTGCCCCTTCCCCTGCTTGTGCTCTTTCTTTCTGTCAAATAAATAAACAAAATCTTTTAAAAAAATGAAGTAAATTTGGACACATGTTACAGATGCACGATCTTTGAAGACCTCATACTCAGTGAAATCAGCTGGCGACAAAAAGATAACTATTACATGATTCCACTATGAGAAGTACCTAGAGTAGTCAGCTTCACAGAGACACAGAGCAGAATGATGGTTGCCACAGCTGGGAGGAGAGGGGAGTGGGAAGTTTATTATTTTGTGGGCTTGGAGTTTCAGCTTGAGATGAAAAACAGTTCCTAGCAGCTGGATGCTGCTGATGGTTGCACAACAATGGGAATGTACTTAATGCCACTGAACTGTGCACTTAAAAGTGGTTAAAGGGATACATTTTATGTCACAGATATTTTACCACAATAAAAAGTTCTAATGCAGCAAGTTCAGTCACCCAGGAATACCACAGTCTTTGCGATGTGGTTGCCCAACGTGAGTCGGGGCACCAGAGCTGGTCCACTGTCTTCGGTGAAACACTGAGAAGATACGCTGTTGTACTAGGGTTTCATAAAACTAATTTTTTCAATTTAAAAGGTTTTCATGTATTATAGGCTTAGTTTATGCAGCTTTTTTTTTTGAGGGAGGGGTGCCTAAAATCTTCCTTTTGTGCAATGAACAGGTAGCAGTTGGTAATGATCGTTATTCTTTGATGCATCTACTTGGCAAAATAAGTCGTTGGGGATACCATGTTTCTGCCCCCAATTAAAAGCTTAGTTTAAAAACTGATTAGTGATCTCATAAAACAAACTGAGGGTTACTGGGGGGTGGGAGGGTAGGGATAGGGTGGATGGGTTATGGACATTGGGAAGGGTTTGTGCTTTGGTGAGTGCTGTGAAAGATGTAAGCCTGATGATTCACAGACTTGTACCCCTTGGGCAAAGAATAAAAATAAAATAAAAAAAAAACCGATTAGTAAGATCTGCAAGTCTTAGAATTGCTGCTCTTTAAAACTGGCATGTGGTCCTGTTATTCCTTCCCATTTTGATGGCTATACTTACTCAAGGTGCATTGAACAAGAGAAAAATTATAGCTTAGCATTCTAGAGCCAGATTCCACCATCTCCCTTAGTGGCCTTTGCAAAACATAAGGACCTATACAGATGTACGCTGTTGTTAACTCTCTTTCCATATTTAGTGAACACCTATGGTAGGCCTGGGGAAACGAAGATGAATAAGGTTTGGTCCCTGCCGTGGAGGAGCCCGTGACCCGGCAGGGGAGGCCGTCACATAACCAAGTGTAACACAGCCTGATAAATTCTGCCACAAAGAGATGGACAGTGCACTATGGGAGCACAAAGGAGGGGGTAGTAAATGGTAACATTACTCCAATGTTTTACAACTTTTATAGTAAGGAAATATATTGTTTAAGACCTGAAGTCAAACCCTTCTGGCTGAGGCATGGGCCCATTTCCCCTCATGTTGACCCCAGATTAGAAAACAAATCATTCCACCAGGACGCGGGCAGCAGTGGCTTGTGAATTCAGGGTGAGGATCTGTGACAGAAGGCAAGTTCGGGGGACATGGCATTTATCCAAGCTTTCCAAGTTTGAGCATGTCAGAGGGAAGAGTTAGGGGCTCATGAGTTGGGTGATCAGACAGAACCTGGGTGGCCCAGACCGCAGAGAACAGAGTGAGACAAGCCCACGCAAGGACCCCAAGTGTCTAAGGGGACGAGGACAGCTGTGGTACAATGTTAAGAATGGAGTTGATCACTGTAATGAAGGGAATGGTTCCAAGGACAGTCCAGTTGACCCTGAACAACATGGGTTTGAACTACACAGGTCCACATATATGACGATTTTTTATGATACAGCACTGTAAATGTGTTTTCTCTTCCTCATGATTTTCTTAATATTCCTTTTCTCTGGCTTTCTTTCTTGTGAGAATACCGTGTATAACACATGTAACACACTATGTTAATCAACCATGTATGATATCAGTAAGGCTTGTGGTCAATAGTAGTCTATTAGTAGTTAAGTTCTTGGGGGAGTTAAAAGTTATACCTGGATTTTCAACTGTGTGGGGAGGTCAGTGCCCCAACCCCCGTATTGTTCAAGGGTCAACTGTCTGTGTTCTAGGCACTGTGCTAACATGTATTCTTTCGTTTAGACTTTACAGGGATGCTGGGGATATGAATACCGTTGTTATCCCCATTTTACAGATGAGGTCATTGAGACCTAGAGAGGTTACTAACTTGCCCCAAATCACATAAGTAGGACATGCTAGAGGCAGACTCAGGGCTTGACTGCAGGCCTGTAGGACCCCAAAACTCATCCTTTCCAGTCTAAACTCTCATGCAGGTGCTGGCACGCTCTCACCTTCCAACTGAGTGTCTCCAGCTGGGTAGTCCACTGACACCTCAAATCTAATGTGTGAGAGTAAAATTCAGGCCTCTTCTGTCTGTTCCAGTTAGCATACCTGTTTCTCTTCTCTCAGGCATCTCTCAGAACCTCAGCTTGTTCTTCTCCCTTCCCACTCCTTGCTCACCACCTCAAGAAGATTGCCTGGTTTAGTTGGCGCCCAACCCATACTCTCCATTCCTGTTGCCACAGCACCTGTCCAGCTGCACACTGCCCATCACCTGCTAATTTGTCCAGGGTTGCCAGTCTCCACCATCTCCAGTTTGCAAGAACGCTGCCAGATAAAGCTTCTTTTAAAGCCCAGCTCTGATTATATCACTCTCTGCTCAAAATCTAACCAATGAATAATGGAGGAGGGTTACTTCCTGTGGACTTGAGAGAACGTTCAGCCTCGTTAGTTAACCATTTAAGGCCTTTGATGATAGTCTTCAGGCCAACTTTCTAGTGTTAAATTGCATGAAGTTCTCTTCTTATCTGCTGTTGCCCCTCACATCCTTTTATCCCAAGCCAACTCTTCCTGATGCCTTACCCTTTACCTCTGTGCTTTTATTTATATGTTGCTGTTGCCTGCATTTTGTTCTCTGTCACCTCTACCTGCTGAGGTCCTACTTGTTGGTCCAGCTGCCACTTCTTCCCTGAGGAGCCCACTCCCTCTGCTGGAAGTGACCTGTCTCTCCTTGGGATGTTGGTGGCATTTTGTGCAGTGGAAGGGGGCAGTCCTGTGCTGCCTTATACTTCCATACATACTTGCCTTCCCTCCTCCTTTAGACCTCCACTTCCGGAAGGCATCTTATTCACATTTCCGTTCTCCTCAGGGCCTGGTCCAGGAACTCACTATTCACTGAGGGCAGGAATGGGGTTAGAAGAGGTGGCCGATGGAAGAGTAAGGGAGCTGAGAGAAAATGGGGTTCTGGTCACATAATCAATCCTTTAGATGCCCCCAGAATTTCTCTGAAGAAGTAACTCCAACTTCATTCCATATATTTTTAAAAAAGATTTACTTATTTATTTGAGAGACAGAAAGAGAGTGAGAGAGTGAGTGTACATGCATGCGTGGTGGAGGAGGGGCAAAGAGGGAGGGAGAGAGAGAATCTCAAGCAGACTCCCCACTGAGCGAGGAATCACGACCTGAGCCGAAATCAAGAGTCAGACACTGAACCAACTGAGCCACCCAGGCGCCCCATCCATGTTTTAGTCTCAGGCTTCGCTTTATGGCTATCATGTCACACTATTTTTCTCCTTCTTCAGATTGTTTTCTCTTCACTCTCTTTTACTCTTCCAGAAAGCGTTGCATCTTTTAGGATTAAATCAACGCTCTCCAATCCCCTCCAAAATTCATTTATACTTATTCCAAGGATTTGTGTCTTATATATTCTAAAAATATTCTTATAGCCTCTGCCATGTACATTTTGGGCAACTTAAATTTGTGGTTATTGGTCCTTATCCTTTATTCCCCAGTTATCTCTTTGCTGAGGGCAAGGCCATTGTGTGGAACAACATCAGGGCCCCAATATCAGTAGCCCGTAAGGATGACATTCTCTGGTTTGAGCAGTGCTCAGCCTGCTCCAAAGTATGTGAGTCCTGATTGTGGACTCATGAAGCTCAGGTGCACATTTGCCTGGCTTCTGATTATTTTGTAAGTCATCGTGGGCTCATTCAGACCTTGTGTATCTCCAGGAGGGTCAAATGAGAAGCCAACTGGTTGCTGGTTTCTTCAGCCACTCATAGAGTTTCAGGAAAGCAGGCTCCTGTTTGGACATCCAGCCCTTGTCTGGTCTGTTACTGCACATGCAGAGACTCCACAGACAGTTGACATGAGTGCTGGGGCCCGAGAAGCCACTCACAGGTGCTAAATTTCACACTTGGGTATTCGGATTGGCACCGAGAGGAGCAAATACTTGGAATCCAACAGGATTGCCAATTACGAGACTTTAGTTGTGGCCTTTTGTGTCAAAATCATGTCCTTATTTAAGCCCTGGGTACTATGGTGATTGGTCCTGTGTAAACACAGAGGCAAATAACACTTTATATGAGTCTACCACCTGTGTCTGTCAAGTCACCTAAATGCCCCTTCGAAAGCCTACTTCTTATAGGATAAATGTATCAGGCTATGTAACGAGATGTTTCCCCTTGGAGCATTGGGGTCGCTTACTCCCACTTGAGATGCCCAGCCCTCTGAATGCCATGGCAACAAGGGATGGGGGCTTTCCTGCAGAGGAGTCATGATGTGCAATTTTCCTGGAACTCCTCATGAGTTTGAAAGGAAAAATGACCCAGAGGAGGACAAGCAAGAAGAGACAGCCCATTAGCAGCTGAACCATATGACAAAGTAAAAAGCAACTACGGAGCTGTCAGCGCAACAGCTGGGGGAACATGCCAAGAAGCCAGATGCTGCTGCTGAAAGACTATTTCCCACAAAGTTTGGGCCTGTGATGTTCATCTCAACCCCATGTGTGGCCCTGGGCATGGGGCTTTATTGCTGGATGAAATAACAAAGGCAGGGAGAGGGGGGAATTGCGTGCATGCCTGGGGGCTGACTTACAATGTTAAGGAGGACAATAGGAAGTGGAAATCCTGTTCCTGTGACTTCCCAGCACAATCAGGAATTAGAACTCTGTACATACCTCTCTCTAAGAGGTTTGTTTATTTGGAAGGCGACCTAACAAGTGGCATATTTTAATTTGAAACAAGACATGAGGTTGATGACATCCCACTGCTAGCTCATTCTATCAGACTTTCTAGCTTTTTTTTGTGGTCCCCAAAATATTCCTATATGTGAAGTCTTCTGCTATTGATCATTGCCCCAGATAAGTGGAGTTTGTTCTTATTTTACAGAGGAGTGAACTGAAAAGAATCTTACCCACTTAACAGATTATGACGTTGCTTGCTTAAAGTTATTCCATTGTACATCTCCAGGAATAGAGCTTCTCAAGTGCTGAAGTCCTGTCTTCAGTCTTACCACTGAACTGTAGCCTCTTGCTTTCTCCCTCTACTTTACCATCTCTCTGGGTTCACCTGTTTCCATCACCTGTTCTCTCCCTTTCCCGTTCACCCTGGACTACTGATGCAGGAAACCAATATAGTTCCTTTCATACTCAAAAGACTACTGGAGGAGTCATTTCTTGGTTTCCTGGAAGAGCGAAGCATTTTTAAAAAAAAGACAATTTGTACTGGGAAAAATTTCTGGAAACAGGCTGGACGGAGAGTTAACAAAAATCTTGAGGTGTGAGGAAATGAATATTTATGCATCAAGCAAATAGAACAGTCAGAAGATAAGTTGTAGAAATTAAGCTTTGTGCATTTCCTGAAGTCTTTGGCAGAGCTTGGCCATTATATTTCTAGGGTGTGTCCACTCTTGGTTTATTCGTCATCCTCCCCCCCCACCCCACTGAAAGAGAGCATATAAGGGACAAACGTAAAGTGTTGGGTCATCTAAACCTCAGATACCCTGTAGATGGTCTTGCAATGTGACTGCCTTGATACATTTGTATAGGGTTGGGGGAAGTCTGAAGATCTTGGGGTTTGCTGGCCAGGTCATTGAGGCCTGGGGGAGTGAGTTTTGAATGGGTATAATAAAAAGGTGTTTCCCTCATTATTTTTTCTTTGCTTTCTGAGCTTTTCTTCTGTTTGGGAGCAATACGAAGTTCTCGCTACTTTACCTTGGGTTCTTTCCAGAAAGCAGGAGAAAGGCTTGTGTGCAGGTAGTTTATTTCATGAAGTATCCCAAGGGAAGGGTCGGGGGGGGGAGAGAGAAAGAGAGAGAGAGAAAGACAAGGGAGGGCTGGGAATAGTGACAGGGAAAGAGGAAAGCCAAGGTAATGTACGTCATTGAGCCAGTCGCCACCTTGGGCAACTGGGACTAAGTTCATTGGGAACCCTATGAGGAGCCTGCATGTCAGGATTACCTGCCTAAGGGACAGAAGAGGGGACCATTTGTCCATTAGTTCCCATGCTCCATAGGTCAAGGTTTGTCCCATGGTCTTAAATTCCTCCAACTTCCAGGTTTGTGAAATGTGCGTAACAAGATGTCCCGTGCTGGTGCGTCAGAGAAGCCTCCCAGACAGAGCATGAGGGACTGTGGGTACAGCTGAGGCCAAGTTGCTGTTGGGCGTACCTGTGTGCAGCTGACTACTACAACAAAGGCTTGGGTAAAAGGTGGGCGGAGGGGACCTGCAGGGGAACCAGAGGTATCTGAGTTATGCCTCCATCTAGGTGTGACGCTAGCATCACAGGGTGGCCTTGAGATTCAGGGCAAAATGCAGTTCTTGGGGAGATAGTAGGCCTTCTGCAAGACTGGGTTGAATTCCATCTGCTTTATTGACTTTTTGCTGAAGTTGTCTTGCTGTAGGACTACAGGATGCTCTGCTCTCCCTCTGCTGGCTTTAGACACAGGATGAGACAGGAGTGTGACTCGGTGTTGGACAGTCATTTTCTGCATTGCCTGATGGATGAGTCAGGGTCCCCGCAGACACCAACAGTGTACTCGAGAGGACAAGCCAAGAGAGGGATTTAATTACACAGGTTTGGGTACAGTTAAGGGAAATGAGCAATATTGGAAAGCCTTACCACCTTTAGCCTGCTGGAACAACAAGAAGGCACAGTTCCTGAGCTCTGAGAATGGTAGCTGTAGCTAGAGTGGAGGGCTTCAGGAGAAGGACACGTCCAATCTGTGGAGACCCAGCAGGGAGGGAGCTGGGGAACAAACACCCTGACCTCAGTCTCCTCTTTCCCTCTGATCTCCTGCCAGTGCCTTCCATTGGCTGACCTCAACTAGAAGCCGGATGGCAGGGGAGCCCAAGATGAAGTCCACTGGGTCAGCCTTCCTGAGCTCAGAGCAGAGTGGAGAAGGGCAGAGGGTAGATCTGGAGGGACCAGTGGAAGATATCCGGCAGGGCTGGTGGACAATATACATTGGCAATTTATGGTCCAGCTCTGTCTTGCTGGGTATTGGGTGCTAGTCATGCCTACTTGGAAGTGGCTTGCTTTAGTACAAATAAGGAGTCTTTGGGCCCAAAAATGACTGGCTCAGTAAAGATCAAACCGGGGGGATGTGGCTGAGAGTGTGGCTAGATAGATCACTGTGGGTTTTTAATATATTCAGTTACTTGGAAAACATTTTTTAACAATGAGATTAGAGAGACATTTATTTACTATGTAAAAATTGTGTTGGCCTGCGGACAAAGAATAGAAGGGGGAAGATGAGATTAAAAGCAAGTTCATGGTTTGTGGTGAAAGTGAAGAAACTTTTCTCTCTTCTAATTTCCTTGGTTTCTATTTTAGTGCAGTTTTTGCAATAAATTAAAAATAGGGAAAAGCCACCAGTCACCTCGATGAGCTTGTTTAGGCTTCTGGACAACCATGCTGGCTATACCAAGCATCTTGGAGGAGGAAGGCTTTAAACATGAAAATTTCTTGCCCGAGTCTTGGAAACTTAAACTAGAATCCATGTGAGGTTCATTTTAATAGAGCCCTCTAGGTTTTTAAGCATTTTTTTCCCATAATTACTTGTGTTTTCTTTACAAGCAGTTTTATGGGGAGTGGAGGGGAGGTATTTTCCTTTACCCCTTCAAGTGGCTTCATGCCCAGCTCCCAGGTCACTGTGGATGCACAGAGTGAGATCCCGTCTCTTTCACAACTTCGGATGAGTGGGATATGCAATGTTCAGAGCCCCATCCTGTCTTTTGGGAGGCACAGGGAGAAAGGTGGTGATTGCTGGGTGTGATGCGAGGGGGGTAGGGAAGCCAGGGCTTCCCAGAACACCGCCAAGAGCAGCAGCTTTCCCATCTCACCTCTCCCTGATGGGGAGGCTGCCACGCCTGCCAGTCAAAGCTGCTGTCACTACCGTGTATCAGTGTCCACAGCCCAAATGCCAGACTGTTTCTGGCACATGACCCTGTGAAGCGGAGACGGGCAGCTTCAATCCTTCTTTTTCTAACCATAACTGCAAACCTGACTTCAATATCTTTGGACTGTCATGAGAATTTACCCTGAGAAAAATGTTTTAGTTGAAAGGTATTGTTTCTGATCTCATGGACTATGACCAGTTGACAAGTTATCTGAGCTGAACTGGATCAGGGGCCTGGCTTCCAGATGTGAACTGGTAGTTTGGTTTTCCATTCTCCTCTTACCCCTATCTGCCCAAAGAGGACAAAAAAGAAAAAAAAGTGTGCGTGTGTGTGTTTGTGTGTACGCATGTGTGTGTGTTTGTGCACACGTGCATGCACATGTGTCTGTGTTTGAGGGGAAATAAATAGCTGGCCAATTCCTGGCATGTAGCTGATGTCTTCAGTTTGGGACTGCATCTAAAGAGATTTTTCTTTGTATGAAACAGAGGTACCTACTGTTCGATCTAAATTGTGCCAAGATAGTTTTCTCTCTTAGTTCTGTGCAAGGAACCAGGATAAGCTTATGGCAGAATTTACCAGCAGCCAGTTATGGCCTCCAGATTTGTAGCATAATTAAAAACTTAAAAAGACTACCTGGTAAAGTTTCCTTGCCTCAGCATGGCTGCCTGATATTCTTATCTTTGGTAAGAAGTTCATTTTGAGGGATGCCTGGGTGGCTCAGTCGTTAATCGTCTGCCTACGGCTCAGGTCATGATCCCAGGGTCCTGGGATTGAGCCCCACATTGGGCTCCCTGCTTGGCGGGGAGCCTGCTTCTCCCTCTCCCACTCCCCCTGCTGGTGCTCCCTCTCTCGTGTCTCTCTCTCTCTCTCTCTCTCTCTGTGTCAAATAAATACATAAAATCTTAAAAAAAAATCATTCTGAGTTTTCTAAATGTCTTGAATGTCAACTGTGTGTTTATTAGAGATGGACTCTAATAAGACAAAGGATGGGCTCATCACCCGTGAGGGGCAAGTGAAGGGAAACGGAATGGAGAGGCCTGGTTTAGAGTTTTTCATGGGTTCTGGAGACAAATTCACAGTCTGAGGGCAAGTCCCTTTTGCTTCCATGCCAGCCTTCCTGCCCTTTAGAAAACTGGAATTTTGTCTGTGTGTCTGGACTTTCAGCAGCAGGGCATGTGGGAGATTCCCGGTAGAAATCCTTCTAGCTTTGGAGCTGGCCATTACCTGGAGACAGTCCAGTGAACTAAAGGCAAGATAATGGACTTTTCTGTGCTTCCTTCTCTTAATTCACAAAAGAGAATACTAATTGCTTACCCTGTAAGATTCTTGTGGTGCTTAAATGAAACAACATGTTTAGTTAGCTTACATGAAGGTCGTTCTTATTTAAATTACCCATCTGAAACTAGATCTTCTCAAACCTCACTCTTGCCTGACTTTCTGAGCCCTCAAAAAAAAAAAAAAAAGTGGAATATGGGAGACAAGGTGCTAGACCAAAGAGAGAGTGTGTGAGGCTGTTGATTAGGAAAGCTGCATGGCTCTCCATTCCGAGTGGTGGGAGATGGACAGTGTTAGCCATGTCTGCGAAACGTCCTTTTGCCAGCCCAGACCGGGCTCCAAGCTGTTTCTCAGGAGCAAACTAAACTCAAACTTCAGAGGTGGAAGTCCGGTTTCCCGGAGGGTTTCCATCCACCCCCAGGCCGGAGTGCCTGGACCAGGGATTCTCAGAGCCGGCCTTTTCTCAGGCCCCGAGTCTCTGACCGAGAACTCTCTCTGGCTCCGCTGTGTACACACGAGACGCCGTGCAAGCGCAAGGACAAGACAAGAGCATTAGGAATTGTTTCAGAATCAGAGACGAATGTAAACTAATATAAAAATAACAGCACTCTCTTGACCCCGTATCTTTGAGGTTTGCGGGGCCTCGGAGCTCTCTAACGTATTGTTTCATGGTTTAATCTGCTTTGCATTGCTCTGAATTTAGTGATGCCGGGAGAGCAGGGTACAGGACTCTAGGAACTGAAACAAAGAACAGAAAAACAGGGAGTGCTTGGAACATTAAAATTTTAAAATATTTTTTGTTTTCTTTTCGGAATGTATCGTACTGTTGAAAAAGAAATCCATACAGAACGTTTTTTTCAAAGAAATCGGTGTGTGTGTGTATGTGTGTGATCTCTATATATTTATTTATGTTTGTCGTGGATAGCTTTTGCTTATCATATTAGAATAATAAAGGAAATATTAGTATAGAACAATAGAGGACTTTAGTGCTTTCTTCCCTTCCTCCCTCTTTCTTTGAAAACCTCTAAAATAAATCGCAAGATAAAATTCAGGGATGTAAAAAAAAAAACTACACAAACATGCTTTAATAGTTGATGTTTTACAATTTGGAAACAAGCTATTTATTTGTTGTAACTTTAAAATTCAATTTGTTGTGTTTACCAAACGCCTACTAAGTGCCTAAAAATAAGTACACAACTCAGTTCTTTTTTTTTTTTTAAGATTTTATTTATTTATTTGACAGAGAGAGAGAGAGAGTGAGAGATCACAAGTAGGCAGAGAGGCAGGCAGAGAGAGGGGGAAGCAGGCTCCCCACTAAGCAGGGAGCCCGATGCGGGCCTCGATCCCAGGACCCTGAGATCATGACCTGAGCCGAAAGCAGAGGCTTTAACCCACTGAGCCATCCAGGCGCCCCACAACTCAGTTCTTATTCCTAAGAAGCTTACAGTCTTGTCAGAGGTCATGGGAGTCAGGGTGGGTGAGATCCTGGACACGCAGGAAATAGGGTTATGGTAACACAAATGCGTGTATACAAATGCTCAAGAACCTTCAAGGTGGTGGGGGAAAAAGCGATCCAGTGATGGCTGGAAGGCTGGGAACGCCAGAGGTGGAGTTGGAGATGGACCATATGGGACTTCTGAGGATTTTCTTCCTACGAAAGGGCCTCCACAAAGCAATTGTTTGTGTCCCCCGCTAACCTTGGCACGTATGGAGGCCAAAGAGTGAAGCAAACATGTGCCACGTTTCCTTCCTCGCCAGAGCAGAGGATGTAAGCAACTGGAAAGCCCTCCTCGCTTTGCTCCAGGAGACAACAGACCTAACTGATTTTCAGTGAACCCATTGTCAGGTCAGATCCACCAGAAACCATGACCAGATCTCAGGCTTCCAAGCCTGGGCGGTTCTAGAAGAGACCTCAGCTCTGAGACTCGGAGTTGTTGTTTATTCTCCCTGGATGCCCAGAGCGGGGTTTTGGTGCGCCGTGGTCTGTGCCTGATTTTAGCTGGTTGAATTGTATTAGTTTTGATGCTACGTTTTTAATTTGAGGTCCCTGGGAAACTTCCAGTCTTTCAGTTTAAATGTCACCACTCAGGGAGGTCTGTCTGGATTGCCCTACCTTATGTGGTCACGGCCTCTATTATTTTTCAGCACTGCAATCCTGTTTAAGTTGCTGGAGGCACTTGTCACAAATGAATTATTTTGTTCATTAGTCTCGATCAAGAGAGTGGTCCCTCCATACTAAGACAGTGTTATGTGTTGGTAGTTTTAGAGAAAAAAAGGTTAAAGGAGGGTTTAACCCTTTCCAATAGCCTTCCAATAGCCTTTCCAATAGCCTTCTGGAAGTTTACGTGTGACTATAGGTCTGCCTTCTTCCCTCGCTGAGTATCACAAGGTTTCCTCTTTCCCACCTGAGTGTCATGACCCCAAGGCCTTCCTCTGGAGGTGCTTAGGCTCCTCTGGAGTAATTTCGACGCGGCCAGACACTGGGAGTGGGGGGCCCAGTCTCCGGGTAGTTGGTACTTGTGTCTATCCCTGCAGCCCACTTCTGAGCAATGCCAAAAACGTATTTCAAATTCTGAGTCTAGGGTATCTTTCTTTACCCTCTACATATATTTGGTACTCAACATTTGTCTTCCCTACTGGATTATTCATACTCTGCAGAGAAGAACCATGTATGTCTCGCTCTTCCATATATTTCCAGGGTGTAGCATAGTGTCTGACCCATCCTAGGTTTTCAAGTCGAGGCTGATCTTTGCTTCTTCCTGTCCCCTCTAGCCACCTTTAACTTCTGAAGTGCCCCCTCCCCGCATCTCCCAGCAGCCGTGTAGCCCATTTGAGTCACCCAAACGTGCAGGGTGATGAGGAAGGAGAGATAGAAAAATTGCTTCTGCTTCTCCCGCTAATGGGTGACAAGATGTCTTCTGGGGGGTTTGGGGAAGGGGTAGAAGAATACAAGGAGTCCCCTGAAGTGACCCCCCCACTCCCCTGTGTTCCTCTTTCTGATTCAGCCTGGCGGTTATTTGTTTTTAATTTGCCTCTCCTGTCCTCTTGCAGTCTCTCAGCCCAGCTCCCTATGTGGGCCCTTCTTGTTCTTGGATGCTTGGATTGCTCTTTATCTCCTCGCCATCTGTGTAAGGGGATCCTGCCAAGATGATCAGATGTGAACTCAGCGCCAGAAACATTTTAATTAATTTATGGTGATAAAATGCGAAAAGAAAACCAATGAGGAAAGTCTGGGCCAAAGAAAATTAAACATAAGAGGAAACAAAGAAACTGGAGCCATGCGGCCTTGGAAGGAAGGGCCTGGTTGGCAAAGGAGCCAGCAAACACTTTCTCTCTCTTGCCCTCTTCACGTTTTTAATAACGCCCAAGTGGAAAAGCCACAGAGGACCCAGGGACTGGAGGGGGCGAGGTAGAAAATTGAGTAGCTTGCTGTTTGCCTTGACTTCTGGGTGAGGTCAACTGAACGTGGGTATGTAGAAGACAGACAGCAAGGCTGTAGGATTGCAGACCCCCATGGTAATAGGGGTGGCTGGTGTTCCTCAGGTAAGCAGAAGAGGGAAGTGCCTTAAACTCCAGCTCTAGAAAAACCTTCAGCAGATGCTTAAATAAGTCAATATTTAATGAAGTATGTCTTCATTGCAGCCTGGCAAACACTGCTCTTGGGTTGAATAATGCTCTATTGGGAAAACACTAAAGAAAACCAGTATTAGCTAGCTCTTTCTCAACTGAGACAAAACCAGGCCAGCAATATTTATTTGTAGGCTACCAGGTCATTTGACTTATTTACAAGGTGATTTGATTTCGTTTTTCTTCCCTCCCCTCCCTTTAAAATGTGAAACACTAAGTGCTGAATGAAGACAGATTTTGCAGTGACTCTTTCAAGTGAACTTTCGATGAAGACAAGAGAAAAAAGGGAAATACTGTGAACCAGCACATAGGAATTCTATCAAAATACATTATTTTGTTTCGAATTTATTTGGATATTTTTATAGATATGATGGTCTTAATCCAGCTGGTGTAATTCAAGGACAATAATATACTCTTAAAAAGAAACCTGGGGAAGAATATAGTAGGGAAAGGAAAAAGGGGGACACAATACTGGAAGACAAGGAAAGAGATTAGACAAAATTCTCAATGACATGTATTACCTATTTTTCCTAATGAAGAGGAAACTATTTAAAATTGAATAAATTTTTGTTGAACTTAGTAATGGATCATTTTTACACTGATTTAATAGAATTTTAGAGCTGTAAGTGACTTCTTACTATGGGTATGAATCAGAACTCCTTGGAGAGGTTTCCTTTTTCTTTTTTAAAATTTACATGTTTGGGGGGGTGCCTGGGTCAGTCAGTTAAACATCTGTCTTTGGCTCAGGACCTGATCCCAGAAGCCTGGGATCAAGCCCCGCATTGGGCTCCCTGCTCAGCAGGGGGTCTGCTTCTCTCTCTTCCTCTGCCCATGCTCCCTGTTCATGCTCTCTCCCTCTCAAATAAATAAACTCTAAAAAAATTTTACATGATTGGGCTTCACCTGCCAGGGCTTATAAGGTGAGGCATTGGTATGTATATTTGAAAAAGCCTGCAAGAGATTCTGATATGTATTCCCATTCATTCATTCATTCACTCATTCATTCAATACTTATTAAATGCCTATTATGGGCCAGACACTATGGCAGGTGCTGGGAATGCTATGATCATGAGAGAAAGACATGGTCCTTGCCATCACGGAGGGATGGTTTGTGGGTAAGGTACAACCCTTTTATTTTCAGTTAAAGACACTATTATTCGGAGAGTTTAAGTGACTTTCCCTGGGTCACCCAAGTAGTATGGTAAACTGGAATGTAAGGTTATACCCAGATTTCTCAACTTTTTCTTCCATATTCTTTCCATTAGCTACCCTTCCTGATTTCCTGATTCTCTTTTATTTAGGCTAATATTAAAATGCTTGAAACTCCAGTTGAACTGGAAAACAGCTAGTTTTGGATCTTGGTTGAAAGGCTTGCTCTATAGTTTTATGACAGTGGGTAAGTGTATAACCTCTAGCAACCTCCAATCCCCTCATCTGTGAAATGGAATTGTACCTACCAAACTGAGATGGAGGGACTAGATGTGACTATTTTATAAGATGATATGAATAGAAAAATCTGTCCAGAGGCTATAACTTTGGGAGAACTCAATTATTGGAAATTCTGTCTAGTTCTATGCAGGAGGCCCCCAACCTCAGTGGGTATTCCTGGGGATGGGGTGTGTAGGGAGTCAGCCTGAGAATTGGCAGAGTGACTGAGTCTCCCTCACCCTTCGGAATGTGCCACGTTAGTGTTGGGTCCCTTGGCATCAGGTGAATCCTGACTTTCAGGGAGCAATGGTGTGCCTACGATGCCAGTGGTTGGTCTCTGTGGCCCATGACAAAACACTGGTGCTCTTTTCAGAGAAAGCCAGACATTCAGAGTTGGCACAAAGGAAGTCTGAAATCAGAGGGAGCAGTCAGCCTGGAGACAGAGCTTCTTGGTTTTTGGAGCAGACCTATCAGCCTTGCCCCAGGGCATGTGTGGTTACTTCCCCACACTGTCTCCTGCTGACCTGCTCAGCATCCTTGGCCTTGGAGGTGGCCTGAGTCTTGAATGAGTTCTCCCTGCCAGGACAGAAGTCACCACCCACACTTGCTCCCGGTACTAGAACCAGATCAGGACACCAAATTAGAAAGGAAGATGGGAGAAGAAGTTGGTTGGATCAATACACTGAGTGGATGGACCACCAGCAGCAAAAGTCAGATTTATCATGCACGTTTCAAAGCCTTTTTTTTTCCCCGTTTCAAAGCTTTTAAATCCTTATTATTTAAGAGAACATATCGTCTCTCCTAGGTATATGGCTGAGGGAAATGCATATACACGTGCACCAGAAGACACATAAAAGAATGTCTGCATATTCTGTATATTCAAGAACAGCAGCATTGTAGACAACAGCCCCCAGCTGGGCACTACTCAAATGCTCATCAATAGTAGGATGGATAAGTATGTGGGGGTATAATCACACAGTGGATGTACAGCAGCAATGAATGAACAAACTGTAACTACATAAAAGAACATGGTGGACTGTTGCAAACTCTTAGTTCAGGGGGCCAGCTGCAAAGGAGGACATGCACTAATTCCATTTATGCCTAATGGTCAGAACCAGGCAAAACTTAGCCATGAGGTTAGAAGTCAGGAGAGTGGCTACCTTTGGTGAAGGGGACTGTAACTGGAAGGACATGCAAAGCAAGTTTCTGGCGTGCTGTGGTGATGTGTGCAGTTTCTTGATTTGAGGGTCAGTTGTGTGAGATTGTCAAGTTGGTAAAAGTTCATCGAGCTGCCTACTTACAAAATCCTTGCCTCAATATCTGTACATTGAGTTTCAATGAAAAGGTTAGAAAAAAGACGAACGTGTGAATGTCTCTGCAGCATTATCATCATAGATTGCTGCCTGGACTGGAAGTCTGCGCTGTGATTTTTCTACCAGTAAAATAAGGAAGCAATAGTCAGCATTTGCTTATGTCTGGCACAGAGTAGGCCCTCAGAGGATTATTTGCTGAATAAATGAAGAATGGGTCTTGGCTCTTCCGTGGGACAGGTGAGCTATGAAGTAACAGTGCCAGGGCATAAAATAAGAGAGCCTGGGGAAATTTCTGTTATCAGAGATTTTCATTCTCAAAACCACTGTGTCAGACATTCAGGAGGGGAACCTCACACCTCCTGTGCACCATCTGGCTTCAATCGGCATGTGCAAATCCGAGATATTCTTCCTTGGCGGTAGAGAGCAGCCCACACTTAGGGTAACCTCCCTGGAAGGAGCTCTTCCTCTGTTCCACAGCCCCCGGAGCCCTTCATTAGGCCTAGTTCAGCTGGATCTTTGATGTCATCTCTGTGTAAATGCTACCCGATCATTTTCTCTTGGTCTTTGATGAGTAAACTGTGAGTGGGAGATGTTTGACCTTGGGGCATGGCTTGTGGCAAGGCAGGAAATGCCTCATCTTGTTGGGGTACAAGAAGGGAAATTAAAAGGTACCACGAAGTGGTGCACGTGGACTGCCTCTCAGGTCTGCCAGACATCTTTTAGGAAGTGTGACGGAGCATGAACACAGAGTTGCCAAGAGGGGCACTTGGGGGTGTGGCAGAAACTCAAGTTGCCCTCACTCCAGCCCAGGTGGAATCTCTTTCAGTCTGATGTGCCCTCTAGTCAAACCTGTTAGGAAGCCAAAAGTGTCAAGTGTTTGAGAACTGGTTTAATTAAGCCACAGAAAAGGCCTGTTTGAGGTCATTTTCCATCAGAAGATTGTGGATGATGAACGTGCAAATATGCATCACATGTAGGTCCAGTCCTGCTCATAAAACCTGGATTTTGCTTCCTTTTCAAAGGCTCAAAGAACATCATACTATGCAGCTCAAATCCAGCAATCAGCACAGTATCAAGAAATGTGTGCCTTTTGAAACCTGGTCTCCAAAGATGTGATTCTTTCCCCTTTAAAGATAGCTGTCCTTGGGGCTCAGTTGGTTAAGTGACTTACTCTTGATTTCATCTCAGGTCAGATCTCAGGGTTGTGAGATCAAGCCCCATGTTGGGCTCCACACTTAGTGGGGAGTCTGCTTGAGATTCTTTCCCGCTGTTCTTCCCCCTGCTCTCTCTCTCTCTCTCTCTCCCTCAGATAAATAAATACATCTTAAAAAAAAAAAAAGCTATCTGCCTTCTCTTGGCTCTGGTGGTACAGAACAAGAAGTCTTGGTTTTCAGAGCATGACCCCAGAACTGGGTTCTTTACACCACGTGGAATGGTGGTGAGCTAACATTCTATTGGGGTCCCTCAGAGATTTGCTTCTTTTTAATGATGAAGTTGTTTAACCAGCTTATGAAGCAGGAGTATCTGTATTTTGCCAAATGTCAAATAATGATGACATTTGCACAGAGATGAAGTCAAGGGGTAAGGTCTGTCTTCCAAGGGCAGTCTGGTTCAGAGGGTCTCATGGAGCCTATCCTGGAGGACTAGATACCCCAGCTTTTGGAGCTCAGGTCTCTCCTGGCCCTGGACATTATCCTTGGGGGACAGCTGTCAGTAGGGTAAGCATGGTGGCCTCCCCCTCTGCCAAGAGCTAGGGCAATCAACACAATAAGACAGGACAGATGCAGTGGTTGGGGAAGAGAGTGGAGAAGAGCAGGGTAGTGCAGGCTTTGGAAATACCAGAAAATGCTTGAAGACCCAGGGTGTTGAAAGACAAACCAACAAACCTACAATTAGCATTAAGCCCTAGGTATGCTACCAATAACCCTTCTCCTTTTTTTGCTTCTAACACTGCCACCCCTAGATCCATTTGGGGAGTGACAAAAAGCTTCCTTTTTTTTCATTTGAGAGAGAGAATGAGAAAGCAAGATTGATTGATTGTAAAGATCCCTGCAGATCTGGCCATGTGAACTTGGGAAGGTCTGTAGTCATGTGTCCCCCTTGGGCCTTTGTTTTCTTTTCTGCCACAGGGCAAGAATATTAGACTTTCTGATCCCTTTTAGTATGAAAGTTCCGCGTTCCATAGTGTCTTCCAAATAGCTTACTAGGGATGTGTTACCACCAGAGGCTTCAGTTATAATCCAAATGTGTTTCCTATGAAGAATAATGTTGTAAGCCTCATTAAAACGAATACCTCTGGTCAAATGTGCTTGCCAAATATACTTGATACTGAGATTCAGAACACAGATTCACATAAATGAGCTTGGCTCATTTATATTAGAAGAGAAGGGAGGAATGTTCTGGAGAAAGGGGAACTGACCAAGGAGCTCAGGATTGAGTGACGTTCTATGGAAGATGCTCTGCCCACTATCTTACAGGAAAGATTACTTGAGTCAATTGGCAAGATTCTAGAGGCAGTATTTCTTTACCCTCATAACTGACATCAGGAATCCAGAACCCTTCTGGATAAGAGAAGGCAACCAGCCTTTGAAATGGTCCTCAATGATGCCCACCTCCTGATATTCACAGTCTTGGGTAATCTTCTCCCATTGGGTATGGGTAGACCTGGAATCTTATACCTAATTCATGCAAGGAGGGGGTCTATAACATATTTGTCATCAATACATGCATACAGAATAATTCTAGTTTCACCAGTGAAAACCTATTTCCATCAGCCATGATCCTAGTACTACTTTTGTTTCAAAACAACAACCCATTTCTGACAGTGAATATGTTAAACTTGTGAGCCTTGAGTTGAATAAGCATTTGTAGTAGCTGTCTTTGGTGTATGGGTTTCCTGAAGAGAACTCTAGCCAACCACTGCAGGTCTATGTATTTTTTTAAAAAAAAGGTTTATTTAAGAGAGAGAGAGATAGTGCAGGAGGAGGGGCAGAGGGAGAGGGAGAGAGACACACTCCCTGCTATAGACTCCCTGCTGAGCACAGAGCCTGATGTGGGGCTTGATCTCATGACCCTGAGATCATGACCTGAGCCAAAATCAGGAGTCAAATGCTTAACTGACTGAACCACCCAGGTGTTGCAGGTCTGTGCATTCTTGAATAGAATGCTTTCTTGAGCCTGGGAAACTCAAGCCCCAGACTTAAAGCTTAAACCAAGGTATATACAATGTCCCTCAGCACATGTGGAAGTATCTTAAAGCAAATTATAGACCAGTGGCAAATAAGGGTAGGTTTGCAGAAGGGTTTTAATTTCTTGTTCATGTTGATGGCCAAATCCTTAGTCTCCTATTTTCCTTTATATTTATTTTTTTTTCTTGCTTTTTCATTCTCCATCTAGTGCCTTGGTGTCTTTCTGACACCTGATGGGAAGAAAAGAGATGATTCTTTGGGCAAAGATGTTAGTTTTTTACCACTCCAAGGCAGTGTTCAGAAAGAGATGAGGAGTGAAGGGATGGCTGAAGTGGTGGACTTGAATGAACCACTTCTGGATCATCCAGAACTTGGGGTCCATGGCTGTGGGAGGTTTGTGCAGGTGCAGCAATCATGGCTCAGACTTGGTGGATGCCCAGTGCTCCATCTTTGCTAGACATTTGGCCATCAGGCCTCCCTTTTTGTAGAAATACATTTGGATTGGACTGCCTGGCGTATCAAGAATAACTAGACATTCTGAGACTGGGCTGCCAAGGCTTAAAATCCCATCAGTGTTTTAAAAATATATAGCTCAAACCAAGTACAGCATTGGGACCTACATTCTAACCACTGTCCTTTTAGGTGCTCTGCCCAACACCTTTTGAGATGCAGCAACCCATTTTATATTAAAGATCTACAGACTTCCAGGTCTCTGAGGGCAGTTGTATGACCCAAGGCAGCAAGCCTCTTTGCTAGATGGAGTTTTGGGATTTAAGGCCCCAGGGAAGGTATCCTGGAACACCCTTACAAAATAGTCCTAAACTGGGGTGCCTGGGTGGCTTAGTTGGTTAAACCTCTGCCTTCAGCTCAGGTCATGATTCCAGGGTCCTGGGATCTAGTCCCACATCAGGTTCCCTGCTCTTTCTCTCTCTCTCAAAAATGAATAAAAATTTTAAAAAGTGTTTTTTTAAATTCCTAAACCAGTAAATGATGAAAATGAAACATTAAAGTTTTACAAAATAAAAAAAATAAACTGACCATCAACTTCCTTCCTGTTCTCAGAATAATTTCTTTTTCCTTTTTTTGAAGCAAGCAGCGTGTGGCAGGCAATGGCTTAGACCTGCCTCCTCTAAGCTATTCACCCACCGTATCCCCATGGGCTTCAGTCACTCATTAATATTCTGCCTTTGCTTACTGTTACTTATTTTTAATAGCAATCCTGAATCAGTTGAGGCATTGACTTTCTGCATATGCGCGCACAGGTCTGGTGGATGTGGGTGATACAGGTGCAGAGCCGCAGTTCACATACTTCCTGAGAGAGAACCAACACCCCTTAAATATGACTTATCCAATGAGCGGAAACAGCGAAGCCCCCTACCCCCCCACTCAAAGCCTTTGGTCTCTAGGCTGGTGGGTCGGTGGGGACCGCTTGGATTGTGCCCACAGAAACACGTGCTCCCATCGGCGCCTCTCTTCGGGGCTGAGTTTGCGCTGACCAAGCTCCAGTTGTGTTTTGCTTTCTAACCCACCTCGGTGGGTGAGAAAGGAGCAGGTTTCTTTTGGGTGGGGAGGAACATTCCTTTCTTCCTGTGGGGAAGGTGGTATTTATGTTTCTCAGAAAAGAGGTTCCTGGAGAATAACAGATTGCTATATGCTTTGGCTGTTTGGGATAAAAGAGAGCAATTTAAGCAATCTATTTCTCTTCTGAAGTGCTGTCAGAAGGGTCAAGAGGGAGTACAACCTAGGAGAGCCCTTCTTCAGATTGTGTGAAGAAAGCAGCCGTGCTGAACTTTGCTTACAATCACCTTGGAGCTTTTTTAAAAAAAACACCAGTGCTGAGTTCCACCCCAGACCAATTAAGTCCGACTCTCTGGGTGGGGAGGCCCGAGTCTTGGTATTTTTTAAAAGCTCCCCAGGTGATTTTCATGTGTGGCCAAGGTTGAGAGCCACTGCAGTAGAGAATTGTATAGCTTATATTAAAAGCGTGAAGGAGATGGAATTGTGATTACCTGAGGTGAAGGGAAAAAGAAAAATGCTTTCTCTGAGTTAGGCATTGTGCTGGGTACTTGCCTAATATTGTCCTATAATGCCCACAGCGACTGCAAGGTCGGTGATGTGTCCGTCTGACCATCTTACAGAAGAGGAACTGAGGCTTAGAAAGATGAGCTGGTGTGTACAAGGTCACCCAGCTGGGAAGTGGTAGAGCTAGAATTTGAGGTAAAATCTATGTGATTCCAATGCCACTAAACCACGTGTTCCTGCAAAGGACCTATGTAGTAGAGAGAAAGGGCCACAGGGTTCAGGGATGGGTGGGTGGGTGGGTGGGCTGTGTGTGGTGATGGTAATGGGCCAGTCAATAAAGACAGGCAATTTCGAGATAGTTTTAAGGGCGAATTCCAAGTGTTCATCTGCTGTGCATCTTTCATTGGCCCTTGCCACATTTCCTGCTGCTGTTATTTTCCTTTGCCCCTCCCATTCATTCCTGCTTCTTCTGGCTTTCCAGAAGGTAGTCTGGGCCAGAATATAGTACATATCAAAAACAGGATTCATTGTCTTTCTGCCCAAACCAGTTTCTTCTCCTGTGAGCTGTGTTCTTCAGAGGTGTACCTCCATCCCACTGGGCTCACTAACCTGAAAACAGAGACTGTTTTCAATGCTCTCTGCATCCTTATATGCTCCTGTTTTGATGACAGAGCTTGGTCCAAACCCAGCTCCTAACTATGTGACATCCTTTTTCTCTCTGCTCCCTATTGCCATTGGACCATTACACAATTCTTCTCTTTTTCCTCTTTCATCATTTGATAATGTCATGATGGGAGAATGATACTTCTTTAAAAATAGGAAGAAGACAGTATAAGTTTCTCTGAGTATGGCTTTTCATGCAGCTTTGGCTTTTGAAAGCATTGTCTACAAATTCAAATAATGAAATAAAATCAGCGATGATGGAAGGTAAAAAAAGGATCCTAAAACTGGAAGAGAACTAAAGCAAATGAAGTCAGCTATATTTCATATGAATAACATTACTATAATGAAGGGGGAAAAAGAACTGATTGAAGTAATTTCTGAACACAGCATGATTGTATACACATAGTCTTGGGCAGGCGTGGGAGATGGGGAGAAGAGCAAAAAGTCCTGAACTCTTCACTGTAGGTTTGCTTTTGGGAGAAGCCCTTCTAGAAGATCTTTTAGATGTATTATAGGATTGAGTAATGAGTAAATTAGTTCATGTTATTGGGAGCAAAGGTTGTCACTGTGGAATAAGAGGTACAAATGTGGAAGAGGGAAGTCAAGAAAGAACCCGGGAGAATGGATTGGAATTAGAGGCACTGGTGTGGACTCAGAATTGTGTGTGTGTGTTGTATGTGGATACATAACCTATGTATATTTCCCAGCTTTGTTCACTAAAAAAGGCAAAGAAGCAATGACACCTCAGTAGCAATGAGCACATTTAGTGCTCAGATCTTGTTGTCTAATGCCATTCCCCCATAAAGGGAACTAGGGATCCTTGGAGAAATGGATGATTCCAGGGGTGAAGATAAACCTGGAATATCTTGTTATTCTAGAAAGTGAGAAAGTACAAAAAAAAAAAAAAAGAAAAAAAGAAAAGAAACCAGCAACAAACAACCTATGGGAAATATCACTAGGACATAGGAGCCCATTAAAAGGAATTCCCAGTGATCAAATCAGAGGTAATTTGAGCATTAAAATTAATGAATTATAAGACACTGAAGAAAATTTTAGGAATCCATGGGTCTATACTGATCATACAGAAATGAATAAAGAAATCAGTGGAGGAGAAGGGAGGGAGGGCTCTTGCTTATATTGGAACGCCAAGTACCTATTGGTAAATGCGGAAGGGGTGCTAAAGTTGGAAATGCACCATTCTGCAACCATCATAGTAAAATTGCTTCAGGTAAAAATCATCATCAGATGCTAAATCTAGGGGAGAAAATTTGATTAGGAATAGTATATTTATGTGATCTTATAATGTCTCCCCTCAAATTGCTTATTAATAGCAAAGTAAGAAATAATAACTATACATAGAATGGAGAAATCAAAAACGCTTTGGAGATCAAAATTAATATCACAAAGGAGGGACACTCATGTATCATCCCTCCTGGGAATGCATCTGAATCTAATCAATAGGGAACATCAGACAACCCCAAATGAACAACATTCTATTAAATGAAAAGTGGGGCAGAGACCATTATTCAGAAATGCCAATGTTACAAAAGACAAAGAAAGGCCGAGGAAATGGTCCAGATTAAAGGTGACTAGGGAGACATCATGACTACTTATAGTATGTGGTCTGAGACTGTGTGCTATATTCCGGGTGTGTGTGTGTGTGTGTGATAAATGACAGTTTGGAGAAATTGATAAAACTGAAATTAGGCTGGAAGGGTGAAGTTTTGTGTAAATGTTCAATTTACTGGAACTGACAACTATACTGTGGAAGGACTATTTCCATTTAGGAAGTATACTTTGAGATGTTTAGGGTTAAATAGCCATGATGTATGTAACTTACCCTCAAATTGTCCAGAAAACCAAGTATACACAATACCTACCTGTATACATCTATACATATTTTTTTAAAAGAGCAAGAGCAAGAAAATAAATGATGAAGCAAACAGGGCAAAGTGTTAACAATAGGGGAATGGGTGTGCTTTGTACTATGTGTGCAACTTTTTTTTTAAAGATATTATTTACTCATCTTAGAGAGCGCAAGCAGGGGGGAGGAGCAGAGGGAGAGGGACTCCACACTGACTCTACACTGAACACAGAGCCTGATGTGAGGCTTGATCTCATGACCCTGAGATCATGATATGAGTGGAAATCAAGAGTGGGATGCTTAACCGACTGAGCTATGCAGGTGCCCCACTATGCATGCAACTTCAAGTTTGACATTATTTCGGAAAAAAATTCATTTAAGAACAAGCAATATGAATTCTCTCAAATGTACTAGATACCAAATTTTGACACGCAGGACACCACCAGTTCACAAACTCATGTTTTCATCAAACGGAACAGTCACTTCATTTTTCATACAATGAGTATGCACTAAAAACATAAGCCACGTCAGAAGTTTGTTATGTAAGTTGAGATCATACTTAATATTTCACAGGAAGAAGTTTCCCTCTACTGAAACAGGTTGAAAATCACTAGGTGATAGGATAAAAATCCAGATTCCTTAGAAGGTGGCCAAAGTCTTCATGACTTGTCCCAGATTTCCTCTGCCCTCACCCCCTGGCCTTGTGTGTGTCTCTCAGGTTCTTGTACTTTCCAGCCATTCAGCCCCTTCACCCCCGCCCCCCTTTCTGTTGCATTCCTGTGGGTCTTTGTGCATCGTGTTTCCTTTGCATGCCCTTCCCCTGCTACACATAAATCTGGTGAACTTTTGGGCCATCTCAGCATCTTGGGTGTGCCTGTATTATAGCAATTACCGCCCTACATTAGAATCATTTATTTCCTTCGCTGTCTCCTCTAAAATAGTCTTTGAAATCAGGGACTAGGTATTGTTCAGTTTTTGTAGGTGCATATGGAGGGATTTGCAATATAACGTAGTCAGTAGTATATGGAAGCAGGTCACACCGGCTTGCACCTGCTCCGCCAGGCTTGGGAATGACTTTTGTGTCCATGTCTTCCCTACTCCTCAGGGTGGAGTGACCTGAGGGGGGTACCTGGAAATGGGGCAGCATGGGAGGATTTTCACCAGGAAAATATGTACCCTTCCTTCCTTCTCTCCCCTCCTTCCTCCCTCCTTCCTTCCCTCCCTCTCTCCCTCCCCTCTTCCCTTCTTCCCTCCCTCCCTCCCCTCCTTCCTTCCTTCCTCCCTCTCTCCCTTTCTTTCTCTCTCTCTCTCTTTTTAAAGATTTTGTTTATTTGACAGAGAGAGAGGGAGATCACAAGTAGGCAGAGAGGCAGGCAGAGAGAGGGGGAAGCAGGCTCCCTGCTGAGCAGAAAGCCCGATGCAGGGCTCGATCCCAGGACCCTGAGATCATGACCTGAGCCCAAGGCAGATGCTTAGTTGACTGAGCCACCCAGTCACCCCCAGAGGACATATTTTCTGAACCCCAAATCCGGACACCTGAATAGGTAGAAAGCAGCTTAAAAGACATGTTTTAGAGGCTGAAATTGTGACATTTCTGGGATATTTTGCTTATTTATGGGTTAATTAACTCAGGGATAGCCACCTGTATTGTATGTTTCTTTAAAAATTTGTTTTGAGAATATTTTTAGGAATTTTGCAACACCATTGGGTTAGATGCTCCCAGAACAGGGCTGGAAACCAGAGGCACCTAACGGTGATGTCTCTGAGTCAGACACCCATCAAAACTTTATCTCTCAACATCCATGCCATAAAAAACAGCATAGCTTAGCTCCAAAGTTCTATTTTAGATTTGGTTGCTCAATTATGTTAAACCTTAAAATAGAAGTGTACCAAGCAGACACCTCATTTTTCAATATAGAATTAAGTTCTGCCTGATAACGGACGGATACTTTCCACATTAATGTAAAATGTGAGTATGCATTGCGAGATAGTGTAATGCGCGCCAGGAACAGACTGTGATATATTTAGATACTGATTAGAAGTAAAACTGATACATCATTCCTTATAATGTACATGAATAGTACCAGTGCATAACGGTGCCTCTTGGGACTGAGGTCATTTATTTTTCCTCCTGGATATATTGTTTATATCATGTTCTTTCCCTCATGTTATATATTAAATTGTTTAATGTAAGCCATAAGAGAGCAAATGTCACTAAAGGTCTTCCCCCTCACCCCCTTAAAATCTGAAGAATCAAATCTTCCAAAGCAGGTGATCTGTCAGTTTTCATTCCTGAATGTCATTGGTACGTACAGCTTTCCTTATCAGTTCATTTCACATTCCCAAATCAAATGACTGTTAATCTACAACATCTGAGCAGAAAGACTGGGGGCTTCCTGGCTTTTATGCAGGCTACTTTCTGGGTTCCAAACGTGTGTCTACAGGAATGAAAGCTTCTTTGAAGTTACTGGGAAAAATTAATTTATTATTAGAAAGTTTCCTAACAGGTGAAGCCCATTTAAAGTCAAATTGGTAATAACAACTATGATTATTTTCAGCAAAGTGTGTGTGTGTGTGTGTGTGTGTGTGTAGTGGTGTAAGAAAAGCAACTGTATGTCTTGGAAAATCGGAAGGTCAAAAATTTAACTGTTCTGCTCTGTGATTATCAGCACCTCTTCCATCGAGAACTACAACAGTAATAATCACCATTGTTGAGGCTTATGGTATGTCTGACAGTGTGAAAGCAGTTCCTATACATCATCTTATTTAATCTGCACTCACAGAAATCCATGGTGAAGTGGTTATGCTTATTCCACATCCAATCCATCAGCAAATGTTGTTGTCTCTGCCTTCAGAATATCTTCTGCATCTGTTTCCTAACACCTCTCCTGTGACTGCCTGGTCTAAGCTGTTCTCATCTCTTGCCTGGATTACTGTAAGAGCCTCTTAATTGGTCTCTCTGCTTCCCTCTGGTCTCTGTGGTATTCGTTAGTGCTGTTCACCCAATATCCCATCTTGCAGGCACATGGTAGGATTGTACTTTCCTGCTGCCTTTGAAGTTAGATATGGTCCAACGATCTGCTTTGGCCAATGAAATATGAGTGTAAGTGATGCATGTCCTTTCCAGGTTGATGTTTCAGAGCACGTGCATGAGTCACCGTGCTCCCCGTTCACTCTGTCATGGTGATCTGCGGTGATTCGAACGGAGGCTGCTTCATGCCTGGCTCCCAGAATGAGGAGAGGTGGAGCAGAACCCAGCTAATTTGCAATGGATATGAAGTATGAGTGAGAAGTAACCTTTGCTTTTATAAACCACTAAAATTTTGTGGTTGTTTGTTACCTTCTCATTTTATAGGTGTAGAGAAACTGAGGCCAAGGAATTTAATTCCTGTGGAAATGATTATGTCAGTTTGCAGCAGTGGAAGATGACTTAGCCTATTCTGATTGATGCACTCCTGTCCCACCCCTGCCAGCCCCAGTCTCATCTTCAAACAGCAGCTTGAACGTGCATTACTCTATGCTGCCTAGAACTTGTAATGCCTCCTCATCAACATAGAATAAGACCCAAACTGCTCACTTTCAGGCCCTTTATGGTCTGGCTTACCTCCTTGACCTCATTTCTTGCCACTTGCCTCCTCATTCCCTTTTCTTAACCCACACTTGCCTCCTTGCTGTCGCTTGACCATTCCTCAAATGCTCCCGCCTCAGGGCCTTTGCACCTACACTTCGCTTCTGCCTGGGTGGCTTTTGTCCAGATATTATAAGGCTCCTTCCTCATTTTATTCTGACCTCTGTTGAAATGTCCCTTCCTCAGAGAGACCTTCCCTGACCACCCGATCTGAAATAGCAATTCATTACTCTAACTTCTCACCCTGCTTTATTTTTCATCGTAGTGCATATGAATTTACTACTACTTCACACTATAGTTTCTATTTCTTTGTCTCCTCTCTGTGTTCCTTCTGAGGCCTGGGATTTTTGCCTGTTTTTCCCCAGTGCTTGCACTTCTTATATAGTTACTAGTCTGCTCTAGGCACTCAGGACATTTTTGTTGTGTAATGATGAGCCCCATTTTATGTATAAGGAAACTGAGGCTCAGAGAAGTGAAGTAGCTTGGTCAAGGTCACACAACCAGTTAGTAAAGGAATTGTGATCAAGCCTTGGTGTCTGACTTCAATACTTTCATGAGCTGGACTCTTCTCCACACAGCACCCTGTAAATTCCATCAGCACACGTGAGCCCTGGGCCTCTGGGTCACACCAGCCACGCACTTTCTCTGGTTTTCATTTATGAGACTTGAGGTTAGGATGAGTGGTTTTGAAAAGTCCCACACTCAGTCATGGTTCATTTGTCATGTGGGTCGTCGTCTGTCTTCTAACTGCATCTCTACAACATTCTCTCATTTGCTAATGGAAGAGACTTGTCATATAATACATAAAAATCTTGGGTGATCCCAAAGTCACTACTTGCCTGTTAAAATGAATGGTTTCTGTACTTAACCTTGAAAATGCAAGTGTCTGCTATTTGGGGAACTCACTCTGAACACAAAAGGGATGTAACATTTTGAAGAGCCCCGGTTCTTTGAGGCTGGTAGGAGCCCATGGGCTGGGCTGGGCTGGAGTGATGTGCTCAGTCTTTGGAGGGCAAAATTGCTGCCTCGTCCTGCTTATCCTCAACCCTCACCAGAGCTTGGCCTGCTGGTGCACAAAATAGACACAGGGAGTGGAGATGCTGATGAGGCTGTGCTGGATAAAGATAGGTCAGTAAATGTAAGATTTGCCCAGATAATCAGCTAACATCTCATGGGACAGTTTTATGGAGTCACAGACTATTGGAAGAAGAATTGGAATAGGAACACCTTGGAGCTCATCAGACCAGTATTCTCAGAGCTTGGTCCACGGACCGTCTCCAGTAGACTCACCAATTTGAAGATGGAAATGGAATATTCTCAGTTCCCATTTCAACATTACTGAATCAGTTCTGTCAGGAGTAGAGCTCTGGAATCTGCACACTGAACTAGGTGTTTCTCATGAACACTCCAACGTCAGGTCTAGTTTAACCTTTTCACTTAATAAGGTTTAGAGAAACTGAGGCTTTTAGGGATTTGCTTCTTGTTTAGATGTTTAGATTGTAACAAGGAAAGGTGAAATTAATTTTCTGGGTAAAGTAAAAATAAGAGCCACCATTCATTTTTGGGGGGGACCTTAATAAAATAATATAAACCCAAAACCCAGGTTCCTATATGAAGCATGTGGTAAATAAAGGTTTTCTCGAATACTCTTCGAAGTCTGTTTTCAGATTCTCTGCGTTGCCCCCTGTGCTAGAGCTGTTGACCTTGTCTAAAGCAACGACCTTCCATGAATTTGCTCCTGCGTTTACCTCCAGAATCGAGGCTGCAAGGACTTAGTAAGCAGCTGAAGGAAGAAAAGAGTGAGAGACGGGAGAGGGAAAAAGAAGAATGAGTCAAACCTCAGCAGATTATTCACCCAAATAAATGCTGCGAAGAACTTTTTTAGAGACACTTCCTACTTAGGCAAGGGAATAAAAGTAGGGCACATTAGAGAAGCCACTGTATCTGTGTGAACCTCCTAATTTTTTTCCTTTTCCAATGATGTGATATAAGGCCAAGGACCTATCAATCAACCCAGGAATGACTAATGATTGGGGAACAGAAGATTCTCTATAGTTTATTCTTTGGATCAATACGTGAAAAAAAAATCCCTAGAATTTTGTGGTCAAATGTGGCCTTAAGTGAGCAGATAAGGGCCCAAGTAAATGGAAGCACTCCTCCATTCCTAAGGGAAGTTGGTGAACTGCCCACATAATTTGCTGATAAAAGCCCATCTGTTAAAACAAAGTCGAGTCGCACTGGCAATGCATTTCAGCCAGAGCCCGTAAGTGGTTATTTTTCCTTGACAGCCTTGTTGGCTTTTTTTTTTTTTTAAAGCCCAGAAAAACGATCTGAGGGTGAAATATAGATTATGATATTGGCTTTAAGTTAATGTTACACTTTCCGCTCGGAGAGGAAAACCCATCGGCACAAGTTCTCTGGTAAACAGGGTGGCGTGATAAATTGTTATGAGAATAAAGTCATAAGGAAAAGTCAGCTTTGCAAATGACACACGTAGAAAAACAGCAGATGTCTGATGAAGTAAAGAACCGACTTATTGCCAAGACCTTGAAAAACAAAATTAATTTCCTTTCGTCTTTGATAATGATGATGTAATGTAGTTAAGAGGAAGAGCCTGCCACGCTCAAGTAGTTATAAAAGGAGAAACGTTCAGCAGGCATGGGGTCAGAGTCCTGGGTTTTAGCGCTGTTACTCTCCACGCGTTAGTTGCTAGATGAGGCGAGTCCGAGAAGCAAGGAACTTGTTTCGTGTTGTTTGCGATGGAAATGGGCTTGGACGCTAGTCATATATTTAAGCAGCTATTTCATACAGAGGAAAGAAAGCAGTTAAGTCAGAGTTTTGCCTCGGACTGGGATTTCAAATATTTGAAGCCTTTGAAAATTACTGTTGGTGAAAAAGATACTGTGCAAGAATGAAAGTCATAGTTTACAGAATCCATAAATTTCCGTACGGAGGAGTTTGCTTGGTTTTTAGGTAACTGAGGCACGTGGCTGGGGTCCTTCTCCACACAGAAGAAATTCTGAAGTCCACACTAAAGAAAGATTTATTTGCAACTTAAGCCACACACAACCCATAGGTAGGGACAACTGTCTCTTTTCAGCCCCATCTAAAAATAATCAACATGAAAGCTTATTTGGAGGAACATCTGACCGTCGCTGGCATCTTGTGTTTCAGTATGTAGAAGCCGCTGAGTTTGCTGGCCCCAGTAAGCTAAGTTTTAAATAGGCAAAGTGCCAGGCAGCCTAACTCTGGTCTCAGCATCAGAATTGGCCCCCTTCTACTGCACATCTGAATTTGTTTTGTCTGCCCTGAACTGCATGCCTTGTGAGCAACCTTTCAGTGAGGTTACTCTGAATCTCAGAGAGCGAGATATTCCTCTTAAGACAGCTGGTGGCCAGAGGGTCAGAGCATCAGCCATTGGAGATACCAGCTTGGTGGGGTTGGTGAAATCTGTCCCCCTTTCCAATGCGTTCCCTGGAAAGCGTACACGCGTCTGTCTGGGAGTCCCTCTTCTGGTGGCTCCAGCAACAGAAACTGCACATTGGTCGACGCTCTTGACCTATTGCTCCTGACTGCTACCTCAATGACAAGGGCAGAGTTTTCCTTTCTTTTGGTATTTTGTGGCCAGTCATTATCTTTCTTCTCTGGGGGAGATTCTTCTCCCTTGATGAAAGACCTTTGAAGAACTAATGGATGAGTGTCTTCCAAATCCATGATAGTTTATGTTGAAATCTGGGACAGATGCAAGCTTTATCTGTTTTGTCTGTCCTTTTCCTCTTAGTTTCTCTTTTCTGCTTCTAGACCATTTATATTGGAAACACATTTAAGAGGGCCTTTGTTTTTTATTTTTCTTTTTTTCCACTTAATTCATCTGGTATAAATTTGGGCTATCTGGGAGGGAAAGCTGACAATATACCTGTGGGCCTAAACTCCTTTGCTATCGTGAGAAGCTGCCTGGTTCAATGATGTTATAGCGAATAAAAACAGTCATGATAGGAACCACTTATCAAGCATGGTACCATAAGAGTATTAAGTGTTTTTTTGTTCTATCTTGTTAAGTTGTGACTATCCTGTCACAACAAAATGACAGATTACGTACTATAAATAGCTCGATTTTCCAGATGAGGTAACTGAGGAGTTAATCAGTTTGCCCCAGATCACACAATTGTTCTGTGCCCAAACTGGGATTTCAAGCCCTTGACTCTTAAACAACTGTCCATACCACTCCCACTTTTCTCCACTGTTGTATTTTCTCTACCTCTGGGGTTTTTGACCCATTATCCCCCATAACCAGAAGTGGGGAGATGTACTATGAATGGACACTTGCTATTCTGAACTGGACCAAGAGAGAAGGTCCATGTGCATCTGTGCTCTCCTTATTGGGAAAAGGTTCTTATTAAAATTCAGTCATTTGATTAATACATCTTGGAGGCTGCTGAAAGTGCCCTTTTAGAAAGATGGGTCAGGCTGTGGAACTCCTTCCCCAACATAATGTAACAAGTTTGAAAGCAGTTGCTTTTTTGGGTTGAACTGGGAGATTTGGATCTGTCTTCAAAACCTTCCATCTTTGCTGTTTCAGCTGGGGGATTTTTTGCTCAGAAGTCCAGCCCCAGAAGAGATGGAAAGAGCCCGCTAAGCAGAGTTGTAAATCTTACCCACTTGCATTTTCATACCAAGGCAAGCAGAAGGGAGGAAGAACTGGGAAGGTCAAGTCACAGAGGAACAAAATTAAGGGAGGAGCTGGGAAACTTCAGGCAGAGATTGTGTGGGGTGAGATCAAAAGGTGGGCAGAAGGGACAAAGGTTGATAGGTAGATACTCTCGTGGTGAGCTCTAGGAAGAGAGGAAGGAAAAGAACGAGACTCAGAATCAGCTATATGATGGACAGATGGAGAAAGAAAACTCAGGTATCAGGATAAAAGCAAAATAACTGCGAGTTTGAAGTTCTTTCCTTCTCTATTTGTCTCTGAAATATTATCCTAATGTCTCTTACAGCTTTGTTTGAGCAGTGTTGATGACAATATAGCCATTGTTATAGAAAAATGAGAACTTGTAAACTTCTGTATAAACTTTACTTCTAGGAACATTCACTTTTTTCTTTTTTTAGCCTTGCAGATACTGCTGGTAGAAGCTTACTACTAAAGAGGGAGGAACTCAGTTTATATCCTCCATAAGTAGAAGATGTTTGTCACTTGGAACAAAGAGCAACAGTTTCTATAGATGCGAAATCTCAAATAATTCTGCTTTTTTCCCTTGGAGTTGATGGGATGAGAAAAACTCACAAAAAATCTGACGTAGTTGTATTTCTATCTTGCAAATAAGCACTTGTCTAGAATGGTTATGAAGGGGTTGGAAAATTATCACTATAAATGAGATTACACAAACGTCTTCAAACCTTGCAAGGACACCACATGTATGTGCAGAATGAGCTGACTTTCTTTACTATATTGATGTTTTGGCTTCTCAGAACAAAGAAGTGGTTAAACATTTATTTATTCAAGAAAGAGAGAGAGACAGAGGAGAGCCTAAGCATGAGGGGCAGAGAGATAAGAGCAGAGAATCTCAAGCAGATAATGTGGGGCCGGATCTCACGACCCTGAGAATATGACCTGAGCCGAAATCAAGAGTTGGACGCTAAACAAGGAGTGGTTAAAAGCATGAGCCTTCAAGATGGATGAGACAGACAAGGTTCAAATACCAGCTCTAATACTTATTTGTTCCATGTGTTTCTGCAAATCACTTGGGACTCAATCTCCTCATCTGTGAAGTAGGAATAATACCCCTAAGTCATTGGGTTACTGGGCAGACTAATGGAAGAATGCATTACACACATTCTTGGTGGGGAAGGTACTGATTAAGTGGTAACTATTACCATTATCTAGATGCTAAATATATCTAAGCATTCTAATATGTAGGCAGTTTTGTGTTTGGAAACTAGAGGATACCCTTAAAGTCGGGGAGGTTCTCACAACACCTGGACACTGAGCAGAGTGTCAGGGTGATTGAAGTTGTTAATGCCCTTCAAACTCCCTAAATAACAAGCCAGATATTTGATAGTTTCTCTTGAGAAGTTCTGCCTTTCCATTGAGGAATACTGGGCAATTCATTCATTCATTCATCCATCCATCCATCCATCCATCCATCCATCCATCCATTCTTTCTTTAGTTCCTACTATGTGCCATGCATTGCCTAGGTGCTGAGTGTTTGAGAGTGCGAAAAATTGGTGAAGTTTCCCCTTCATGGAACTGATATTCTAGTTAGAGGAGAGAGCTAACAACGAATAAGTAAATAAACACAAAAGATTTTTTGATGATCATAAATACTCTAAAGAAAAGTCTTAGGGGGATGTAATGGATAGTAACTGGATGGAGGTAGAAGACTGATTCAGGTGGGGAGGTCAAAGAAGTGTCTATGAGCTGGTGATGATGATGATGATGATGATGATGATGAAGATGATGATGATTTAGAAAGAAAGAGGGAGAGTTGGGGTCAGGGGTGAGGGCAGAGAGAATCTTAAGCATATCCCACACCCAGGGCATTCTGGACATAGGGCTCGATCTCCAACCCTGAGATCATGACTTATGCCAAAATCAAGAGTTGGATGCTTAACCAACTAAGCCACCCAGGTCCCCTGACCGAGCTGGTGATTTTGAGGGAAGAAATGAAAAGTGAGGGGGACACAGGGAAGAGTCTTCCAGGTAAAGTGAAGAAGGAAATGCAAGCACCTGTGGGCAGGAAGGGGCTTGGTGTGTTCGAAAAAGAAGGCCAGCGTGTCAGGAATGTGGTGAGGGAAAGGGAGAGTGATGCAAGCTGAGGTCTTGGTGAGAAGTCAGAGACAGGAACAAAGGATTAGAAAGGGGAAGGGGGGCCCTGCAGGAAATTACTCCACTAAAGCATAGGCTTCCACTATAGGGGACTCCTTGCCCCTTAGGCACCCAACAAAGAGAAAGACCTAGAGATTAAGTAAAAAGGGGACTCACTGGGAAAAGAACACTAGAATTTTGGTGGCAATTTTACTTTGGAAAACAAACAGAAGATCCTCATTTCACCAGGCTTCCTGGTGCACCTGTGTGTAATGGAGCCACTGGAAATCTTCTGAAACACCTTATTTCAGTTTCTCTCCAAGAGGGCCATAAAATTTTATATGTTTTATATGTATTCTATATACATATAAAATGTATATTTTCATACATTTTTATATGTGTGTGTATATGTAAAATAATGTAATTATTGTATGTAGGTATATGTATAAATCCACCTATTATTTCACTTTCTCCTCAAGGTTGTAAAATTGTATATATTTAATATATATTATATATATAATACTGTAATTATGTTATATATATAAAATATCTACCTATTGTATGTATAGTCCATTAAAGGTTTAGGATTAACCGTTTCATTCTGTAGCAGTTTTGATATTTTTGAAAATAAGAACATGTCGTATGAAGAATTCTACTTCCTAGAAATAGATGTGTTGGTAGTTTGTAAGTCTTAACTTCTCCAGACTTTTCTTGCCTATCCAGGGCTCACACACTGATGGTTTCATGTTAGCTGGTGCCATCACATAGCGTACAGGAACTTAACCTTATTGGGAGAGCGTGGTGCTAATGAGGCCAAGGTGGTGGGGTCAGACATCAGTGGTTGGCTATCTTTGTTCTGTTACAAGGCCAAGAATTCATTAATTCATTTAACCAGCTTAGGCATATGTGCCTTTGACCATGAGGAGCGTAGGTGATAGCACGTCAGTGAGCAGGGAAGATCTGTAATGGCCACGGGCATGTGAAAGAGCAGGTGATTGCATCGCTGTGGCCTCCACAGAGACACCTGGAGCTGAGGATTCTCTGCTATCAGCAAAATCCCCTGATATTTGAGAAATCCCATGGAAAGTCATATTCCAGGAAATGTTACTTTTAGTGGAGGCTCACTTGCTGGGCAAGTTAGTTCTCCCTCTATTTGCTAAGACACTCTTATCTATCCACTGTCTTCTTTGACTCTATTCAACAACTTGGTTTGATTATATTTTAACATAAATCTCAACAAGACTTTAAGTTATGCACTATTGAGGGCAGGAAACTAATTTGACTCTTTTTCCATAGAATGGAAAAAATGTTCCAGGAGAGCTCAGAAATAAGAAATTTATGGTAAAAATATACTTTTGTGAAATTTTTTTTTAAGTTGGAGTATGGTTGACACACAATGTTACATGAGTTTCAGGTGTATGACATAGTGATTTGACAAGTCTATACTTTATGCTATGGTCACCACAAGTGTAGCTGCTATACGTCACTTTGGTGTAGTTTTGTTGAGTCAGATCTTCCCTTTGAACATGTTCTCCTATTGACTGCCTCAGTGGAGTCTTAATTTTTCTTACAGTAGTTTTTAAACACTTCATTGATTCCCATGTTGTGAGCAAGCAGGGGCCATAGTCACATACATAGATTCCAAGAAGAAACCAACATATGTCTCAGAGGAATAGCACCTTCTATCTCAGAAGGGTACATAAACATTTTATGGAGTTGGCACAGTTTAGGTTAAGTAGGCACATAATTTACCAAAGTAAAAAGAAGCAATAGGAAAAAATGCTGCAGGGGCACCTGGGTGGCTCAGTTGATTGGGTATCCACCTCCTGATTTCTGCTCAGGTCATGATCTCAGGGTTGTCTGATCGAGCCCTAGGTAGGGCTCCAACACTCAACAGTGTATCTGCTTGAAATTCTCTCTCTCCCTCTCCCTCTGCTCCTTCCCACTCTAAAATAAATAAATAAATCTTTAAAAAAATGTTGCATTTAAGGTTAGATATTCAAATGGAATGTGAATGTTTAAAGCAGCTGTTGGCCAAAATAGGTCAGTCAAGGAAGGTAGTCTGGGTTTGGAGATGATTTTACATCTAGAAGAATTCTCTCCATGACTTCAGTGACTGAGCACTAGAGAGCAGGTCTTCTCCTTAAGGTGAATAATACTTGAGATGGTTTCATTTTGCAACTGTGGTTTAAGGAGTTGGTTGACTTGGGCTCAAACTGAAATCAGCCAAAAGAGTTATCAGCCAACCGAACAGGTCACCAACATGGTGATAGGAGATCACTACTTAGGGATGAACCAAAGCACTAAGAAGCTGACAAAGCCCCAGAACACATTCATCAAGATGAGAGGCCTGTGAGGCCATTGTACACCATGGCTGCCACTGGAGGTTCCGGCCCCCACCCACGGTCTCACTTTGGTACTACATGACTGCTTTCCTTGACAGAGAAAAGAATTGCCTTTTGGTTGGCTTGAGCTTCCCCCCCTCTCCCTTCACCACTTCGTCTTTGTATGACTTGGCTCAGAGACTTCCCCACAAGGTGGACCAGTGGTGCTGATCAATCAATCTTAGGATAAGGGGCCAAGTTTTGTCTTCAGCCAGGCAGGCCATTCTAGCATCCAAAGGCTATTTGACCCTGAACTTTCATGGTGAACTACTTGAGAGGACTGGCAAAGTAGTCACTGGACACAGGGTCAGAAGACAGTGGCCCATTACCTTAGTAGAATAGAAGGCTTCCCGACTGCCCCTCTATAGGATTAGTACAAATCTTTGTGTTAAGAGGAGGAAGAAAGTGAGAAAAATGTATGTACTCCTGTTGGGGGACAGATGTCAATAAATCATGCCAGGCTTCTCTCATAGAGAAGTTGTGCTTGAAAACTAAGGAAATTAATGTAAAGATACATTTCTTGAAAGTCATAAGACTCAGGAGGAAGGCACAAGGAATTGGTGGACCTGTTTGTAGGTCCCTACCAATGCACCTTACAATCCATGCTCTCCTCCACGAAATACTGATTTTCTCCTGACTTAATTAACAGAAATGCAAACTGTTTCGATAGTAACGTAATTGGAGATAGGCAATGCAAATCTACCCATGAATAAAACAAACTGCTGAAGTCATGTGAAAGCTTGGCTGGAGAAGCCTGGGAAAAGATGTAGAAGAGAGAGGCCCTAGCTCTTGGTGGCCTAGCGGGAAAGTCGTAGACATTTTGGGTTTAGGTTGGCAGTTTACGGGGCTGGCTCTGAAGTCAGATGCCTCCATTCAAATCCCAACATATCCAGTTACTTCCATGTGACCTTGGGGGAGGCAATTAACCTCTTTAGGACCACTTACCTCATCTGTTAAATGGCAACCTACTTCACAGGACTCTTGTGAGAACTAAAGGAAATAATATAAAGCTTGTCAAATGCTTAGCTTCATGCCTGGCAAATGTGAGCTCTTGATAAATGGTAGCTATCAATATTAATTCATGCTTTAGAAGGAAATATGTACAGAACAGCTTGGCAAGGAGTCTATGTTCTTCTGGAGGCTATAAATGTAAAGACGACACACCTTATGGTCTGTTTTCTGGGCTTAAGCTGTAACTGTCATTGTGTCATTTCCCCCAACTTTTCCTCATTTTCTGGCCCATCCCACTGATCCACTTTGCTTTCTTTTATCTGGATCCTGAACTAAAGTGGTTTAATACACGTCAGCGATCTTTGTTGAGCATTTCCCATACTTACTCATGAAAAGCCCAAATTGATCTCAACATACATTTATATATGTTATAAAGAAGGAGTATCCAAGACTTTATTTCTAAAATTATAATATGTATGTGATATATGTGAAGGCATGTGTGAGTACACATAACATTTTAGTTAATGTGGTAATCTAATCCTGTGGACTGTTTCAGCAGTTTAGTTCTCTATATTTTCTCTCCTTCAGTTTTGTAGATTAAGGATTTAGGAATCAAATCAACAGTCATAAAGCGATATAGGAATCAATGGAATTGGTTTTTGAAGTGAATATTCTCATGGGTTTAAAAACAATTGGTATGTCACAAATGCATGGTGTTCTGGATTTAATTTTTTTGTTTGTTTGTGGTGCTTTTGGGTCCATAGTTTCAGATGGTTGTCTGTGAAGTACTTGTGAATTCTTTAGGATGAACAGTGAGAGAAGCATATAAATTTTTATTATATGTCCTAAATTGCAAAATGAGTTGTTAAAATTAGATCTACCTATAGATGCAGTTCTTTGTAACTCTCGTAAACTTAGTTGGAATGGAAGGAAAGTTGCTTTGGGGAGATTCAAAACATCCAACTGTACTGCTAGCTTCCTCTCACAGTTTGTGTGTCGACAACCAGCAAACACTAGAAAAGTGTTCTTGGAGCTACTTGGGCATTTTTGTTTTTTTAATTCAGGGAGCAAACTATTTTGAACTCCACACCAAATCCCCCTGGTTCTCAAAAGGAAAGGGATAGCAATGTACTGCTCTTCCACGGACCAAATAAATCCTGAAGGAAAATATTGGATCGTTGTGTTTATTCCTGTGTCAAGAGTTTATTGATCGAGTGAGCTCTCCTGTAGCTTGGGCAGCCTTTGATCTGCCAGGGAGAAATTGGGTTTGGGGTTTTGGCGGAAGGGAGGGGAGGAGGTTGGGGAAGGATTTGGAACGTAATGGCCCTTGTTATCTGTAGTGGCCAGAGACACCCTGACACGGGCCGGCTCGAAGCTGCTGCCCGGGAAGAGCGGAGGCTGGGGGATGGCCGGTGGGAGCTGAAGGCAGGCCTTGGGCATTTTCAGCAGGAGAAGCACTTAGTTCAAGCCGTTGAAGTGATTTCTTGCTGCTAATAGATTTGTTTCTTTAGAGGCAGATAAGTAAAGGAAACGATGACTTTTAAGTGAATAGTTCCCCTGCTTGGGGCTGGTTAGTGTCAACTAGTCCAGTGGCAGGAAATACCGATGTTTTTTTTTTTTTGTAGCCTAGTGACAAAAGGCTTTGCTGTCTCCCCTCCCCCCTTCTCCCCCCA